>APFE031417574.1:24744-284247 GCA_000404065.3 Pinus taeda | reverse complement strand
AGTGATTTTTGGTCATTCTTATATAAACCGATTTCCAAAAAAGACAAAACGAAACCGGTTTGGAAACCATGGCTTTTACTGCCATTGTAACCAAAAGGCTGGGGTTTGACCCAGCATTGACCGCATAACCAGGAGCTTTTGATTTGCTGTAAAATCGATTTTTCTCCATGCATGTACATTCAGGAGCTCGTTCCTATCCATTGATTTGGCTTGCCTGTCATGCCACATGTCAGATGATAAACCATTTACAGGATGTTATGACTTCCTATAACCTTTTTGTTTAAAATTCCTAATTTCTAACATAAAAATTCATAAATTAACTTTAATGAAAACTAACAACTATAATTCTATTAACTAATCAATTTCGATGGATGTAAAGGGGTCTATGGAGGAAAAAGATAGACAAATGATTATGCTTTTAGAAGAAAAAGATGGTAATGGAATGGTACCAACATCTCCCCCAAGCTTAATGTCTTAGCATGTCCTCATGCTAAGCCTGATGTGCTGCCTCTATACTCTGTCCCTGCCTGTGCCTCTACTACCTTTAACAACGCATCTATGTTCTTTTTAGCTTGGGCTTCCTTCTGGATGTGGAGCTCATGCTTCAAGCTCTTGTATTTCTCCTTGAGGGCTTTCTTTTGGGTATACCATTTAGTTGCCCACTTGCAAATGTTAGTCTGTTCAGCCTTGAGCTCTTTAATTTGCTCCTTAAGTTTCTAATTCTTCTGCTGGGTTTTCTTACTCTCAGTTTTCAACATCTCATTCTCCCTCTTAATAAGTTTTTCCAGCATGTTGGCCTCCATTAGTTCTTATTTTAATCTTTCAATTTGCTTTTCCAGCCTCCTTTGTTTCTTAATTGCAGGTGGTGACTCCTTTCCTTGCCTATTGTTGCTCTCAACCTCCATTTCGGCTTCTTGTCCATGCTGTGAGTGAGCATTGCTCTCGATGTCCATCGGTGCATGTGCATTTGATTTGGGTTGATCTTCTTGTGGTTGGGTCTTTTGTGCTCTCCTGGATCTACTTATATAGGTAGTGAAAATTTTATCTTGCTCCATTTTCTGGGCAGCATCTTGTCTCATCTTTCTCATCCTCACACTGCTACTGGGTGGAGGGACATTGCTTGATTTATGCACAGGAATCTCTTCATCAATGTCAAGCATAAATCTTGAGTGCTCTTGCTATTCTTGCTCATCCTCTCCATCTTTGATTTGACTGGAAACCAGGAATTCCCTCCATGGCTTGCCCCTTTTCCGCACTTCAAATTCAATGAGAATCTTAATTATCCCAAAAAGATATAAACTTTTGTCCTCATTACCTTTCTGCTTTTGGATAGTCTTTGAAATCTTGGTCAAGCTCTGCAAGAGGAAATATGGTAAACTAATAGTGCACTGCCCCTTTAAATGTAACAGAAGTTTAATATGGTACAAATAGACTATGCTATATCGACCCTCACACGTAACAAACTTTTGGATGATATACACCATTTCGTCCCATGGATGCATCAACCAACTCCTTGGGACACCCTTCTTCTAGTTAACCGATGAAACCCTCGACTTGGACATGAATTGGGTCCATGATTTCTCTTTGAATTGTTTAGTTTTGAAGTACTTCTCTCCTTCTGGGCTGATCCCTAAGGACTGTGCTATAGTGTCTTCTGAGAATCTAAATGAGAAATTACCTATCAGCACTTTCTCCCCATTAAATGTAAAGGCAAACTGTTTAGTCACTTCCTCGTTGCTTCCATTAAACTTTCCAAGAAGGGTAGCCACTGTTTCTCTCTTAAAATTGCAATTCAGTCATCGTGGTACTAAGAAATATCAAATGTGTTTGGCTCTACTCTATTAGTCATTTTGACAGAGAACTCTTGCTCTAACCCTCTTCGTTTATGCTTATTAATTAAACAAGGGTATTTTGGTTTGTTACCTTTACTTTTCACTTCACACAACTGACCTAGTGGCGTCCTCTGTTCTTCGCAATCAGCTCCTTCAGTGGCTTGAGCAGTGACCGGATGACTGGCCTTGAATTATGGCGGAGGGGGAAATTTGTGATCCCAAATACTGTGCTTTCCTTTCATAGCACTTGGTGTTCTCGGCCTCCATTTTTGAAATCACAGCACTTTGAAAATCTAATGTGGAACACCCTTTCTACAACTGAGAATGAAATAGAATTTTAACAACCGACTCGACCCAATTCAATGTAATAATAACAGAGCATATTCATAGTCCAATGGCAGAGGAGTAGTTGTACTGGGTTGTGTGAATACCATCATGAGAACGCCATGAGCATGTATTAAGTACTGGAGTGTAATAACGGATAGTCGCTTGCATGAGTCGACTTGGTCGAGCAATCATGTTATAAGTTGGTCGATTCAAAATTAATGCATGAAACCATATAACATTTGGCTTCCCAATCATTGACCACCTGTCCCTTGCTCATTGGTTCTTGGTTGACTAAGGAGATGTTGGACCGAAAGTAAGGTTTGATGGCCGATAGGGAGTGAATAACAAGGCTGGGAGGGTGGTAGAATATAGGATTAAAAATCGTAGGAGAAGTATGGGGATAGGCTAGAGTGTTTGGAAATGGTAGGAATTAGGAATATGACAAGAGTGGTGGATACGTGGGTGTTTTTGAAATTGATTATAAGCAGTTACAGTCATCACATTTAACACTAAATTAATCTAATAATTTAAATGTTAAAAATAAAAATGATAACAATACTTTACACTTTTATTGGTTGATCAAGAGTTGAGTTGGCATGCATAGGTAGGATTTCTTGTTTAGATATGACTAATCTTTGTTGTCCATAACAGGTCCCCCTGAGATGAATTTGGATGCAACAGGTCCCTCTGAGGTTTGGAGAATGTTTGTACAGCCTCTTTGAAATCTGGAAAAGAACTATATGTGTGTAGCTTCCTTAATATTTGATGTTTGATGGAGCCTCAGTGACAAGCAACCTTTGGATCTTTGTTGAAACTTTGTTGAAGCTTTACTGAAGTAGCTTGAGATAGCAGTCTCTAACAGGTCCCTTTTATGTTTGTTGAACAGGTCCTTCTATTGTTGGTGCTGGTATCATGGTCTTCTGAACAGGTCCCACTGCATAGTGCTTAAAACAAGTCCCTCTGATTAGAACAAAGACAAAAACAACTTCTTTATTGAAATACTGGAGTGCTGAAACAAACTTCTTTGAGAATTTACAATGAAGAGACAAACTCTTTGAAAATTTGCAGTGAGGAGATGAGATAAAAAAAAACAAAAATGTTGATGCTTCTCCCCCACTGAAGCTTTAACTTGTCCTCAAGTCATTATTAAATCGATGAATCAACAGGAAACAAAAAGAACAAGGAATTCTTACCAGCCAAAGAATTGGTTTTCAAGTAAGAATTCTGGGTTAGAGTGTGCCAGAGTCTGGTTTTCACATCTAAACCATTATTAATTTTTTTTTTTTTTTTTTTTTTTTTTTTTGTTTTTTTTTTTTTTTTTTTTTTTTTTATATTCTTTTCTAAATGGAAATGAAATAACTAAGGTAGAGATACTACAGCTGAAGGCTGCAATATCTCAACCTCCCTTTGCTGAGATACAGTTTGAAGAAAATCCTCCTTGGTGATGGGCTTATGATAGAGTTTCAACCTATGGCCATTGACAAGAAAGGGGTGACCTTCTCCATCAATGGTAATAAGCTCGACTGATCCATTCTCATGAACTTGAACTATTTCATATGGGTCCATCCAATGTGTGGTAAACTTGGCTTTATGATCTCTGAATTTAGAGTCAAAGAGTAAAGCCCAATCTCCTTCTTTGAACTGTTTTTTCTTGATATGTGCATCATGCCACTACTTCCTTTGTCTTTGCATGAGGAGTGTTGTCTCCTCTGCTTGCTGCCTCATTTCATCCAACTGGTTCAACTGCTGAATTCTTTCTTGTTGTGCTTCATTAAGATCAATTCCCAAATCTGCAGCCATCTTAAAAGTATGTATTTGAAACTCAATAGGAAGCATTACCTCTTTGCCATACACCAACTGGTATGGTGTAAATCCTGTAGTATTCTTCCACGTGATTCTTTAAGCCTAGAGTGCATCTTTGAGCTTCTCCTCCCAATTCTTTATGTTCATTGCTATGGTCTTAGTGATAATTCCTTCCAATGTTTTATTTGTTGATTCCACCTGGCCATTGGCCTGTGGATGGTAAGGTGTACTTCTTTTGTGCTTGATTTGATATTTTTCAGTGATGTCCTTAACTAACTTTGAAGTAAACTGAGTACCTTGATCTGTTGCTATCTCCCTTGGTACTCCATACCTTACAAAAATTTCTTCAAAGAGGAAATTTACCACTGTTTGTTCAGTTGCCCGGACTAGTGCTTTAGCTTCAGCCCACTTTGTCACGTAATCTATACATACTAGGATGTACTTCTTACCATTGGAAGTTGGATTGATGGGTCCTATGAAGTCTAGAGCCCATTTTTCAAATGGATCTAGGTGTACTTGAGGCTGAAGTGGCATCTCATCTGTAGCTGTTGGCCTATCTATTCTTTGACAGTTATCACAACTCTTCACGTACTTCTTGGAATCCTTGAAAATAGATGGCCAGTAGTACCCAAGACTAAGGATCTTGAATGTTGTTCGTTTAGCTGCAAAATTCCCACCACAAGGTTCATCATGGCAAGATTTTATAATATCAATAATTTCATCATTTCTTACACATCGTCTAATAATCATATCATAACCAGTATAAAATAAATTGCCACTAACCCATGAGTATCGAGCACTTTGTTTGATTAGCCTCTTCTTTTCCTTTGAAGTAAAAGATGGAGGTGTTCTTCCTGTGGGCAAGTAATTGGCCAAGTCAGCATACCAAGGATTCACTATTGAAATTGCAAATAAATTTTCATCTAGGAAAGAATCTTCAACTGGAACAACCTCACCTTGATTTTGCAGTCTAGAAAGAAAATCTGCCACCTGATTCTCCTTACCTGGTCTATCTAACATTGTGATGTTAAATTCCTGTAAAAATAACAACCATCTGGTAACTCTGCCACTAGTTACTGGTTTATTCATTAAATGCTTAATGGCAGAATGGTCAGTATGTACAAAAACCTCATAACTAGTTATATAATGTCAGAATTTGTTCACAGCATGTATGACTGCAAGCATTTCTTTTTCTGTGACTGTGTAGTTTAATTCTGCAGGTGTTAGATTTTTTCTAATGAAATAAATGGCATAATGACAAGAATGCTCTTTTTGGCCTAATGAGGCACCTACCGCAGTATCAGATGCATCTGTAAAGATGTGAAATGGTAGGTTCCAGTTAGGTCCTTTTAAGACTGGTGTGGTTGATAGCTTTGCTTTGAGTGTTTCAAATGCTTGCTGACAATTATCATTCCAGTTGAAAGGTGCATCTTTGGCTAGAAGCTTAAACAAAGGTAAATCTATTCAACGAAAATGCTCAATAAATCTTCTGTAATAGCTTTCATACCCAAGAAAACTTCTTACCTCTTTTTGAGTCTTTGGAATTGGCAAATCGACAATGATCTGGATTTTTGATGGATCAACTTTAATGTCGTGAGAAGAAATATAGTGTCCTAATACTATCCCTTCATTTAACATGATAAAACATTTGTCGTTGCTTAGGGACAGATTAGCTTCAATACATCTCTACAAAACTTTTTCAAGATTCGTTAATGCATGCTCAAATGAATCGCCATACACTAAAAAATCATCCATATAAACTTCAACACAATCATGAACTAAATCAGCTAATACAGCTCTCTGAAATGTAGCTGGAGCGTTGCAAAGTCCAAATGGCAAAACATTATAAGCATAAGTGCCCTAAGAACAAGTAAAAGTGGTTTTTTCCTAGTCCTCTAAGGCTATCCTAATCTGGTTGTAGCCACTGAAACCATCAAGAAAAGAGAATGATGATTTCCCAGCTAATGTGTCTAGCACTTGATCAATAAATGGTAGTGGGAAATAATCTTTGAGGGTGGCTTTGTTCAATTGTCTGTAGTCAACACAAATCCTCCACTTACCATTTTTCTTGGGCACTACTACCAATGGGGATACCCACTGACTGTCAGAGATAGGATAGATAAAATTGACTCTTAATAGTTTTTGTAATTCTTCTCTAACAATATACTGAAGCATGGGGTTCATTCGTCTTTTTGGTTGCCTCACCGGTTTGACATGGCTATCTGTATAAATATGGTGAGTGCATGTTTCAGGGTGGATTCCGTGCATATCGGTGTAGTCCCAAGCAAATGCTTTCTGGTATTTTCTTAATAATTGAATCAATTTCTCTTCCTGAGATGAGTCTAGGTGAGTGCCAATATTCAAAGTTTTTCCTAGACTAATCTCTATGGTCTTACTCTATGTGTTTGTGATGGGTTGGATAGGAAAAATGTTGTGAAATGTTGTTTGCAAAGAATGAATTACATGTTTCCTGAAAATTTTGTGCTAAAAGTTCATCTGCAACATGGTATTGGTCATTCCTCAATTCTTCGGAAACATCAGGTTGAGAGAGGAACAATTCTACCAAATCATCATTATCATGTTCTTGAAAATCATAGATTTGGTTGATGCTGAAAATAGATTGAACTTCTACCTTATCATTGTATTTATCATCAAGCCATAATTGTGTGCTAACTGCTGTGGACTGTGTTTAAGGGTAAAGAGTGAGTTGTTTTCTTTCAGTTCCTGCGTGAAATGATCATATTAACCGATCTACATCCTATGATTGCATCCGCGATTGCTAACCATGGTCCTACCAAGGATGAAGGGTGTCCTCCTAAATTGGATTTTGGCTGAAGAACTAAAAAGTCCACTAGATACTCCCAAGAGTCTAGTGAAACAATTATGTCCTCCAAAATCCCTTCAGGAATCACTTTAGACCTATCAGCGAGTTCTAGAACAATTGTTGTGTCCTGCAAGTTTGTGAGCTAGAGTGTTTTCATGGTTTCAAGAGTCATCACATTTATTGCGGCCCCAAGATCAATTAAAGTGTTTGGAATATGTATGTTGTTAATGATTGTAGTGACTCTGGGAATACCAGGATCAACATACTTTTCCATTGAAATGGTGTTTGTCACAAGGCCAACTAAATGTCCAATAACATGAATGGTTTGTGGATCAACTCTTTTCCTAGTAGGCTTCTTAAGGCACAGTTCTTTGATGGCTTTAGTATATATGGGAATGTCTTTTATGGCTTGTAGTAGAGGAATTTTTATGTAGACATTCTTTAGCTCATCTAAAACATCAAACTGTGGTATAGACATGGGAGATTTTGTTTGGACCAATTAGTTTGGAAAAGGTGGTGGATGCAATGGTTGCATTTGTTTGTGTTTGATGTCATCATTTAGTTTCCTTTGAATGGGAGTTTCATTTTCATTTTCTTCATTTTCTCCTTGTTTTTCAACTACTGGAGATTCTTTGTGAAGTACCTTCCCAGACCTCAAATTGATATTTTGCCAAGGGTAATGTGGGATATGAGGGTCCCTCATCTACATTGTAAGCTGGTCTCTCTGCTCTATTATTTGGATTTGGTACAGGTTGAGCAAGGATTTGAGTAGGTCTAGGAGGTTGTGGGTTAGATGGAAGTTGTAATTGCGGTGGATTTATTGGTGGAGGAGCTGGCAATGCTTGTTGAGTGTGTTGGGATTGATGTGGGTAAACAACTTGCTGCTGAGGATATCGCTGATATGATTGAGGATATGGTGAATATGGCTAATGGTATTGTTGATATGGCTGCGAATATGGTTGGTATGATTGAGGGTATGGTGGATATTGTTGAGAGTATTGTTGAGATGGTCTCCATTATTGTTGTGGGTAACTTTGGTGCTGTCATGGCATGGGTACATTCCATGAATTCTGAGCATACATCTGATCATGTGCAGGAAATTGTAAATTCTGATTTGGGAACATACCTTGAGGTGGAGGTCTTGGCTGCCATGGTATCTTTGCCCCCATAAAATACACATACTCCATATTTGTATTGGCTGCCACATTACAATTCTACAAAACCTTAACTTTAGAGCAATGAAATATATCATGATTTTCAGTACAAAAGGCACAAACTTGAATATTTTCTAATGGACAATCTTTTAAGGCATGCTTCTTCCGGCATTTCGGACAAAAGATAGCCATCATTTGATCTTCCTCTTCTTGTCTTTTCTTAGCTTTAAGACTGTCAATTTGGGTCCCTAATGTACTCAACAGATCTGTTTTGAATTCCTCTAACAAATTTCCTATTTCAGCTCGTGTGACACTAGCTGAAGCAGATTTTGTGGCTTTGGATGATATGGTTCTTTTTCCAATTTTTGCTTTGCTCCTAGAATACTTTTCACATAGATCAGCAATTTCTTCAAAAGGTAAGGTGGAAATATCACATTTTCCCATCAAATTAAGATCATCTAAGTATTCCTCTCAAATTCCCTTCAAAAATATTGTTCTAATGAGATCAAGAGTCATGGATCGATGTTTTGATTTTTGTAAATTGTAAGCAAATTGTTCCAAGTACTCCTCTAGACTTTCATCCTCTTGTTGATTCATCCTAAAGATATCATCTTTAGAATCCTTTGATCTACAATAAGGTTGATATTTCCTTAGAAATATTCTTCGCATGCCATCCCAATCAGTTATTGCATGCTCACCAAGTCCCATGAACCATCTTAGTGTTGATGCCTTTAACGTTGCTGGAAAGAGTCTAAGCCTATGGACATCATTTGTGTAACCATATGTTCGACATACAATGTCAAACTCAAACAAGAATGAATCTGGGTCTTCTGAAGCCATGCCATAAAAGTTTGGTAACACAGAAGGAGGTATGTTTTTCATTTTTATTTCCTCATCAGGGTTGTCTTCTGGTTCATAGATAGGAAATTTAAAATTTGATTCTTCCTCCTCTCCTTGATCGTGTTGTTGTTCAGGAGTGGGTCTTCTTGTTGATCCTCCTCCTTCCTCAGCCATTTTTATAGATTCTTCTGGTGATTTGATTGTTTGTTCGGTATCACTCGTTTCAAAGAGTTGTTCTAGAGATTTTTGAGTTATTTTTCTACTTTCTCTCTTTGTAGAAGATTCAGGGAGATGTTTCTTCTGAGATTCGTGTGCCAATAAGATTTGTCTCTCAATAAGTGTAAGTCTTTGGCCTGATTTGTGTTTATCCTCTAATCTTTGCATGGTGGTTTCCTCAACTGGTGTTGTGTGTTCAGTTTTCCCCAAAGGGTCTGCTCCTGGTGATAGGTTAGTTTTTGGATGGGGGGTTTTTGTGGATCTGCCTCTATTATCTCTAGATCTAGGCATAAGCAAACATGATTTCTAAAGTGACAGTCAAATCTATGTTGTGTTTTTGGTTTGTTTTTATTGATTTAATTTTTTATTTTTATTTTTGATTGATTTTTTTTCGAAACCCTCTAACTACGCCTCCCCGACAACGGCGCCAAAATGTAGTGGCCAATCTAGGGTGCTAGATTAGACTAGATTTATTATCGACCTGGGTAAGTAAACTTCGAGGCGTGTGTCTAAAATCTATAGACATAAAGGATTCCTAACTAAGTGTTTGTTGTGATAGGCGATAGTACTTCTTTACAGAAGGTTAAGATATGTTTCCCCTCACCTTAACACTCAGATCACCTAGATTATCTAACTGTCCTAAGGATACAGAGTATAGCTAGACTGAGATTTTAATCCCCTTACAAGGATGTTGTGCACAAAAACTCTGTCTAGTTAACACTGAAGCATTCATAAAGAAATCAAAAACATACTGAACTTTAAATACATAAACAAACAGAGTCTATGGAGATGCTTTAAAATATAACGGTGGATCAAATCTCTTACAAGACCTGGTTCAATGATCTAACGATAAGATCTTCAAGCAATCACCATAAATACTATTTGTGAGAAATCATAATCGAATTGACAAAATCATGAGCATGGAAATAACATTAAACAGTATGCGTTCTATGTAAATTCAAAAGCTATGGAAATAACATTAAACAGTATGCGTTCTATGTAAATTCAAAAGTTATGGAAACGAAATGAACAGTATACCAATCCACGCAGGGTCCGTCCACTTTCAATGGTACACTGGAATGAACTCAAGCAACGAGAGTATTAACGCATAGACAATGTTGGAGTAAAATCATAATTATATTCAAACGATGAAGATTGCAATCACATATATGAATTCGGTTCTCAAAACAATACACAGAGAATAATCGTAACTTGTCTCTGAAACAAAAATAATACACAGTCTTTATCTGCCTTCCTATCTGAATCGAATGCACATTCATTAAGCAGATGTTTCTGCTTTTACAATGGAGTGATTTTTGGTCATTCTAATATGAACCAATTTCCAAAAAAAAGACAAAACAAAACCGGTTTGGAAACCATGGCTTTTACTGCCTTTGTAACCAAAAGGCTGGGGTTTGACCCAGCGTTGACCGCATAACTAGGAGCTTTTGATCTGATGTAAAATCGATTTTTCTCCATGCATGTACATTTAGGAGCTCGTTCCTATCCATTGCTTTGGCTTGCCTATCATGCCACGTGTCAGATGATAAACCATTTACAGGATGTTATGTCTTCCTGTAACCGTTTTGTTGAAAATTCCTAATTTCTAACATAAAAATTCATAAATTAACTTTAATGCAAACTAAAAACTATAATGTTATAAGTTAAGCAACCTTTTGCACCTTCTCTATCTTTTTAAAACTACTGAGAATTGCAAAATTCTTCAGAGTAAATGTTATTAAGCATTCAAACGATGTCTTATTTATGCTAGGTTTAAGCCTCAATTAATTTTTAAATATGCAATGATATGTGTGTGAGAGGTTGGTTGATTTTATGTGACATTTCGTCAAAACGTTGCTACAAAATTTTAAAGTATGTACGTAAAAAAACGTGAAAATTGAGGTTCTGCAGTGTCGAGGGGGAATGTATGCAAAGGTGTGGAAATGGGAGAATAAATTTTCTTGCACACATACATCTCTTTTGCACATCCTTTACTCCGCATTCAAAAAAAAAAATCTATATTAAAATTTCAAAAAATAAAAAACTAAAATTAGTTTTTAAATATTAGTTTTTAGTCTAACATGAACCAATAGAAAATTAGCATAGTCATGTAGCTTTTGGTTAAAATCTAAATTTTGTAATGTGTGGAAGAAATGTGTCGAAGGGGAATGCATGTGGAGATGAAGATTGTTCTCTGTTATTTTGCATACTATAAATTTTAAAGATGTCTACCCTATGGATTCAAGTAACAAAGTTGGGTTGCAAGGAAAGTTAATCACCCACCCTAATTTTACATATGATATACACATAAACCAAAAGTTTGATGCCACAAACTTTAATAAGCCAAAACTACTAATTAATTGATTAATGTGTGGTATTTTACATGAGGGAAGTGTGCGGAAGAATGGTGCGGAGGGAGAATGTATGCGAAAGTGCAGAGCATTGCGAAAGAAAGTTTGAGTTCATTGCTTCACTCACATTTTCTCCCACACAACACTTCTTCTTTATATGGATTAAAAGCATGGAGGGGGAATGTATGCGAAAGTGCAGAGCATTGAGAAAGAAAGTTTGAGTTCTTTGCTTCACACACATTTTCTCCCACACAACACTTCTTCTTTATATGGATTAAAAGCACACTTAATTTAATATGGGGTAACAAGTATTCAACTCAAAATTGTGAAATCACTAATGCACTTAGCATTCAGGAAACGCGAATACCAAGATTCACTCACTCTATTTTAATAAAGTTTTAAAATTAATAGGAACAATGGTGCAAAAGAAACATCAAAATAAGCATGTAAATATTGAATGCAAATCTAATCAGTAGAAAAACAAGTTAACATTGTAAATGATATTAAGTACTTGAACGATGTCCTCATTAAGCATTGATTCACCAAATAAATGTTGAAAAGACTTAAATTTACCAGCAAGGGAGCTTTAGTTAATCATAGGAGTAAGCCCTATGGTTTTTTCATTTTGTAACAAAACATTGTTTTGTGTTTTTATATAAATTACTTGAGATATGTGTCCCAAATTGAACATCAGGCTCAAACTAACACAAAAAATAACTCTTTCCTAAACAAGCACTACCCCAATGCAATAAAATTAATGTTTAAATGTCATTGTATTGTTACATAAATCTAAATAAAATTAGATTTGGGATATTAATAAAATAGTTCTTAGTCGAATAATATTATACCATTTATTTGAATATGATTATATCATATAAACTTCAAAAAAAGAAAACTTGGTAAGGTGTTTAGTTTCTTTTCTTCTTTTTTTAGCTTAGCTTTCTATGAAAATTAAATTTGTATTAAATTACATCAGTACAATATTCTCAACACTATGTTGATATTGATTTCCAAAGTGTGCCAATTGTAGCAATCATGAAACGTAATCCTATGAATTGGACTATCTCGAGTGGGAATTTAAGAAAAGAAGATATGGTTTTTAGTAACAGATATCGAAACATTCTTCTTTTTTTAATTGTAAACAAGCAAATTGGTATTAGCTAGATTAGTGATGATTAGTGGGAAATGAATACCATTAAAATGAATAACGATTAAATATCCTTTCAAAACTTTGACGTCAATTCGTCATTTAGATGGATTATGGCCTCTGACGCACTATATGTAGACCTATTGGCTCTGAATTCATTTCTAAAAGCTTCGAGAAAGTGGTTTGCTTCTTTTGTTCTAAAATTGATGAATGTTATCGGGGTTTGATTTATCATATGTCTATTGTTTTTTGAATTTCTTGAGTCTTGTTATAGGCCTGTTAGCTCTAAACTTGTTTCAAAAATCTCTAGGAAAGCGGCTTGCTTCATTTGTTCTTAAACTAATGAGTGTTATCAAGGTTTGTTTTATCATATGTCTATTGTTTTTTGAATTCTCTAAGTCTTGTTCATATCATCGTTGTCAGAGATATTCTTCTAGTGAAGTGCCTTTTGAAATTGTTTTTGTTTTCAGCCAAAATTACTTTAAATGGAAACTTTGTCAATATTTTCAAAGGCAATTTTGATATTCTTAGCCTCATTAATTTGGTGTTCCACCAGACTCTATTGTATTTGGTCAAGAGAACTGGTACACCAAAGGGGTTGGGTTGGGGTTGGGGAGGGGAGAGATTTATGTTATTTTTTCATGGAATATCACAGTTTAGATGTTACTATTGCAATACTAACAATGAGACAAATGTCCCAAGGAAACAATGGCAGAAGCATACATGAAGAGTTATATGTAGTTAACCAAGATATCTTAACATTGATTAATAACATGTTGGAACTTCAACAAAGCCTTTGGGCAACTAAAATATGAATTGAATGCCATAAGAACACAACTAGAAGAGCTCTTGCAAAAGATGAATGAAGCAAACAAACCGTCATTCTGCTAGCACAATCAGAAAGAACGCTAACCTCCAGGAACCATTGTTGATTAATAAAGAAATTGTTACCAAATTTTTCTACTTGCTCGGCCAATTTTGAAATTCAATATATGCTCAAAGTTGTTTATTTCAATTTTCTGAAGTTAGTAAAACAAATACTTTCTCAAAACATATAGTAGAATAGCCCAATAACCTTTCATTACCTATACTTTGATCATGTTCATGGGACATAAATTTTTTAGATTATGTCAAATTGGATTCTCTAACTATTGTAAATGTTATTTTTTGAAAGTGTTTTCTTTGATTTTATAATGAAATCATACAATTTCAAATGGATAGAACATGTTCCTTCCTTTAGGAAAAGTTACATGCTAGTATTAACTTTTCTTATTGCTTCATTTAATAAGTCATGTGTAATGGAAAATTCTATGCGAACATAAATTGTGCAAAGGAAAAACATTTTCTAAAATTATTTTACTAATCATAGGATTTGAAAATTTGATAAATAAATAAAACAATGCAAGAAATCACATTTTAAAAAAGCACGAATGGCATATGATAATGAGCTAGCTTCCCATTATATATTGTGAATGTTAGAGTATATATAATATGAGTAAATAGCATAATACAAAGCATGGAACTTAAACAAACAGCTTCATTGAAATACATATTTATACAATGTTAATAGTTACATATCCGGTAACCACATATTGTAATCAGATTTCAAACATTTAACAGACCAGAAAACCTCTTGAATAAAATATTGGAAAATGCATGTAAAAAACAAAGTTCCTCAAGCACTTCATTATTGAGAAGTGAAGCAAGTAAGATGAGTCACAAATCCAACCAGGAAGACGCAATGGTTTAATCCTTCAAGCATAAATTATAAGGTGGAGTTGAGATTAGAAGTGTAGAAGTGTGGAGGTGCGAAGGTGCAAAAGTGAAAGTGCCCCCCACCCCCTCACCACTAGTCATTGATAATTCAGTCTTACTAGTTACTACTAACAAGGAAATCCGCACCTTCTATAGAACACTTTTTTATTTTGGTAACTCAGCAATAATACAGGTTCATGAAGTTGACAATGTTATACCGTCTATAGAATATCATCATTTGATTGCTGGACAATAAAACTAAAGATAACAATATTGTCATTAGATTCCTCAACACTGCAAATAAAGAGAACCATCATTGTATATGCATAATCACGTTCTGATGGCTCACTATAAATTTGCCATGGATCTTGAAACTGGATAACAAATCGATAACAGTTGATTTGTCCCCATGGTATTGCTGATATAAAAAATTTCATAGATCATGCAATACTTTTTACAGTTCCACGCCTCTTAGAACACAATTTGTTGTAGTCTTGTCATCAACAAGTATCTTACAATTTAACTGATGGAAATAAAAAAAGAAACAAGTTTCCCCGCAACTGATACAATAAATCATAGTTTTATCCATAATCGTAGAATTTTTAATTGGACTATTACATTTCACACATACATCCTCAAAGGGATTCGTATATGCACTAGTTGTTGTCATTATTCCTTGCAAGTGTTGCAAAATTGATATAGAAAATAAAGTGTTTAGCCACATATAATCAATCTCTCTCTCTCTCTCTCTCGATTCGATATATATATATAATATATATATATATATATATATATATATATATTATATATATATATAATATATATATATATATATATATATATATATATAATATATATATATATATATATATATATATATATATATATTATATAGATAGATAGATAAGATAGATAGATAGATAGATAGATAGATAGATAGATAGAGAGAGAGAGAAGAGAGAGAGAGAGAGAGAGAGAGAGAGAAAGAGAGAGAGAGAGAGAGAGAGATTACTATGCATACTCAACTCAGTGAAGAAATCAGTTTTCTCGCACTTTCCACTTTCTTCTCTAATTTCAATGAACATGTGAACTTTAACTGTGAAGTCCGGAAAATTATTTCTTGTTTTTTAACTAATTTTTTAACAAGATGAGGGGAAAGACGTTTTCTTACCATTGTCTTTGAATTTAAATATATATTGGAAGAAGTTTGTCATGTACTTGAACCTATCACGTATGCAATATTTGTAAAAAAATACATGTAAATTGTATAAGAGGCGGAAAATAACTTGTTATCATTGAAACATTCAAATAAATCTAAGCTTATTATCACCCTATCCTAATTGGCATTTTTGTTTTTGATTTCTAGTACATATTACATCCTTGTTTGTGTTTCTGAAATTGCAATGGCACTGATTGTGCCTATTGGACATGCATCTTGACTACTGGATATATTTGCAATCGTCATATTTGGGGAAAACGGTACTCTTTTGAAACATGACATGTTTTCTACGATGCTAGAGCTACTTAGTGAGATATTTTTCTCACAGTCACCACTATCATATTTATATTTCGAAATTATTTCAAAGTTTCTAAGAGAAACACCAATATTTGCAATAAGTTTTGCCTCGTGTTGTTTGATAAATTATCATGGCACAAGCAATGTTGTTGTCATTTTTTCCTTCTTATTTATCAAATATGCATGGAGTATTGGTCTTGTCTCATTTGCTTTATTAAAAAAAATGATATGTAACTAACACAATGCTATGGAAAATGGTTCTTGTTATGTTGTTACAAATATCTTCGATTAATAATGGCATGGACTTGATCTTTTTTTCCTAGTAATGAGCATTGAATTGAAATTAATTCTAGAAAAGAAAAAGAAATTTCATAGACAATTAGCTAAACTTGGACAAAACTACCTTTTTATCTTTGTTTTTTGTTTGTTTTATGCACCTTTTGTTGTATCTACTATAATATATGCTTCTATAATTGTGCTCATTTCCATGTTTACTTCTTCATCCATGCCTATCGTAACATCATTGACAATATATTTATTTGTGACCCGTTCAAAATCTGATATTTTTTTGCGTATTCACAAATATTGTGTTGAAATCAATACTTAAAAGGACATTAGAATTGATATTGAGCACAAATTAGGTTATGGAAACAAAACCAAATATCACAAAGTCATTTCCAATGTATATTCTAATATCAAGTTCATATTTACCAGATAGAATCTTATTTCTATGCCTATAGGTAAAATACTAAATAGATTTTAGTTTCGAAAATTTTTAATTTATAGTTCCTTCTTACATATATTAAATTGAAAAAAGAACAAGTGTACAAATGTTTTATGGAAATCTTCAAAGTACATTTTTCCTTGTAGTTTTTCTCCTAGATCTGAATCTCTAAGTGATATATGTTTCCTGAGAACTGAAAAAAGTGTCATTTTTAATTACAACATATAAAAAATATAGCAAAAAAGAGAGATTTGTATAATTGAATAACCAAATGAAGGTAAATAGAATAGAAGTGCACCTATTAGAAAAGTTGTCATTGTCTTTAACTGTATCTATTATATTTGTGTTCGTCTTCCTTGCTTTAAGATAAGAATTAGATCAAATATATAGAAATCATTTCTAGTGCCTGACAAATCATCTAAAAATGGAGATATCACACTAGAGATAATGAAACAAGCAAAATAGAGACTAAGCGAAAAAATGGTTCCAACCTTTACGAATACAAATTGAAGATACTTTGTGCAAATTTCATAGATAGCAACATTGAAATGACATTAACATTTTTTATGCTTACACAACTTACTGAACATCATGAGAAAAAAATTATTACATGTGCTCGAGTTTCTATTACAAATTCAAAAATAATTCCAAAGCACAAGTGTGGTGGTACTAACTATCAAAAAATCATTTCTAGTGCCTGACAAATCATCTAAAAATGGAGATATCACACTAGAGACAATGAAACAAGAAAAATAGAGACTAAGTGAAAAAAAAGGTTCCAACCTATACAAATACAAATTGAAGATACTATGTGCAAATTTCATAGATAGCAACATTGAAATGAAATTAACATTTATTATGCTTACACAACTTACTGAACATCGAGAAAAAAATCTCGCCGACTAATTCTAACCCTATAGAAAACATTATTCCTATTTACATAGGATTTTCCCCAAATACGACGATTGCATATATGTTATGTAATCAAGTTTGTTTCCAGTTTCCCAATCAATGTAATTTATGTTTCAGAAACATAGGCAATAATGCAACATGCACTAGAAATCAAAGATGTCAATGTCGAAGAGAACATGAAAACAGTAAGCATAAAACATATTACTTCTCACAATGCTAAAAAATATAGTTAAAAAAAACAAAAACACCTAAAGCAAGGACATCAACTAGGACAACAACAACACTTTCATGCCAAACGTCACCACATAACTTAGACAACAAATCACTCATATAATGCAACCAACAGAATGACCACCGTATAGCCTAGACAATAAATCATTGACCTCATAAATTTAACAAAATGACGACCCATGAAATCATTCCCAAGGGCATATTTTGTAACAATTCCCCCCCAAGAAAATTAATTTACCTCTCTCATCAATTAGCATCTCATAGAAAATACAAATACAAATTGAAGATACTCTGTGCAAATTTCATAGATAGCAACATTAAAATGACATTAACATTTCTTATGCTTACACAACTTACTGAACAACATGGGAAAAAAATCTCGTCAACTAATTCTAACCCTATAGAAAACATTGTTCCTATTTACATAGGATTTTCCCCAAATACGACGATTGCAAATATGTTATGTAATCAAGTTTGTTTCAAGTTTCCCAACCAATGTAATTTATATTTCAGAAACATAGGCAATAATGCAACATGCACTAGAAATCAAAGATTTCAATGTCGAAGAGAACATGAAAATAGTAAGCATAAAACATATTACTTCTCACAATGCTAAAAAATATAGCCTATACAAATACAAATTGAAGATACTATGTGCAAATTTCATTGATAACAACAATGAAATGACATTAACATTTCTTATGCTTACACAACTTACTGAACATCATGAGAAAAAAATATCGCCAACTAATGCTAACCCTATAGAAAACATTATTCCTATTTACATAGGATTTTCCCCAATTACAACGATTGCAAATATGTTACATAATCAAGTTTGTTTCCAGTTTCCCAATCAATGTAATTTCTATTTCAGCAAAATAGGCAATAATGTAACATGCACTAGAAATCAAAGATGTGAATGTCGAAGAGAACATGAAAATAGTAAGCATAAAACATATTACTTCTCACAATGCTAAAAAATATAGTTAAAAAACAAAAACACCTAGAACAAGGACATCAACTAGGACAATAACAACACTTTCATGCCAAACGTCACCACATAACTTAGATAACAAATCACTCATATAATGCAACTAGCAGAATGACCACCGTATAGCCTAGACAATAAATTGTTGACCTCATACATTTAACAAAATGACGACCCGTGAAATCATTCCCAAGGACATTTTTTGCAACAACGCCCCCCAAGAAAAGTAATTTACGTCTCTCATCAATTAGCATCTCATAGCAAATACAAATACAAATTGGAGATACTCTGTGTAAATTTCATAGATAGCAACATTGAAATGACATTAACATTTCTTATGCTTACACGAACATCATGGGAAAAAAATCTCGCCAACTAAATCTAACCCTATAGAAAACTATTTACATAGGATTTTTCCCCAAATATGACGATTGCGAATATGTTACGTAATCAATTTTGTTTCCAGTTTCCCAATCAATGTAATTTCTATTTCAGCAACATAGGCAATAATCAAACATGCACTAGAAATCAAAGATGTCAATGTTGAAGAGAACATGAAAATAGTAAGCATAAAACATATTACTTCTCACAATGCTAAAAAATATAGCCTATACAAATACAAATTGAAGATACTTTGTGCAAATTTCATAGATAGCAACATTGAAATGACATTAACATTTCTTATGTTTACACAACTTACTGAACATCATGAGAAAAAAAATCTCGCCAACTAATTCTAACCCTATAGAAAACATTATTCCTATTTACATAGGATTTTCCCCAAGTATGACGATTGCAAATATGTTACGTAATCAAGTTTGTTTCCAATTTCCAATCAATGTAATTTCTATTTCAGCAGCATATGCAATAATGCAACATGCACTAGAAATCAAAGATGTCAATGTCGAAGAGAACATGAAAATAGTAAGCATAAAACATATTACTTCTCACAATGCTAAAAAATATAGTTAAAAAAAACAAAAACACCTAGAGCAAGGACATCAACTAGGACAATAACAACACTTTTATGCCAAACGTCACCACATAACTTAGATAAAAATCCACTCATATAACGCAACCAGAAAAATGACCACCGTATATCCTAGACAAAAAAATTGTTGACCTCATACATTTAACAAAATGATGATCCATGAAATCATTCCCAAGGACATATTTTGTAACAACCACCCCCCCCCAGAAAATTAGATTACGTCTCTCGTCATTTAGCATCTCATAGCAAATACTAATACAAATTGAAGATACTCTGTGAAAATTTCATAGATAGCAACATTGAAATGACATTAACATTTCTTATGCTTACACAACTTACTTAACATCATGAGAAAAAAATCTCGCCAACTAATTCTAACCCTATAGAAAACATTATTCCTATTTACATATGATTTTCCCCAAATACGACGATTGAAAATATGTTATGTAATCAAGTTTGTTTCAAGTTTCCCAATCAATGTAATATATATTTCAGCAACATAGGCAATAATGCAACATGCACGAGAAATCAAAGATGTCAATGTCGAAGAGAACATGAAAATAGTAAGCATAAAACATATTACTTCTCACAATGCTAAAAAATATAGACTATACAAATACAAATTGAAGATACTCTGTGCAAATTTCATAGATAGCAACATTGAAATGACATTAACATTTCTTATGCTTACACAACTTACTGAACATCATGAGAAAAAAATCTCGCCAACTAATTCTAACCCTATAGAAAACATTATTCCTATTTACATAGGATTTTCCCCAAATACGACGATTGCAAATATGTTACGTAATCAATTTTTCTTCCAGTTTCCCAATTGATGTAATTTCTATTTCAGCAACATAGGCAATAATGCAACATGCACTAGAAATCAAAGATGTCAATGTTGAAGAGAACATGAAAATACATCAAACATATTACTTCTCACAATGCTAAAAAATATAGTTAAAAAAACAAAAACACCTAGAGCAAGGACATCAACAAGGACAACAACAACACTTTCATGCCAAACGTCACCACATAACTTAGACAACAAATCACTCATATAATGCAACCAGCAGAATGACCACCGTATAGCCTAGATAATAAATCATTGACCTTGTACATTTAACAAAATGACAACCCATGAAATCATTTCCAAGGACATCTTTTGTAACAACGCCCCCCCAAGAAAAGTAATTTACGTCTCTCGTCAATTAGCATCTCATAGAAAAAGTCTAAAATCATAGTACAAAGCAATTTAGACCTAATTGTTACATGACGATAATGTATATTGTACTCGTCAATTAGAATCGTCACATTACCTTTTAAAATTTCATGATATGTTTTAGAGACTAACTAATGACAATATGTTATTCATTATATGTCATTTATTTATTGTAGTAGATGCTAATTAATAATAACACGATATACACATAAATTAAACTTTTCATGCCTCAAGCTTCAATAATCCAAAACCACAAATTAATTTGTTAGAATTAATGGAGAATAGGTTATTCTTGTTACATAGTTACGCATTCTACTTTTCTTAGTCATTTAGTTTCTATTATTCAGGGATATGATTTGTTGTCCCTAACAAATTGTAACTATTTATTATTGGAGATTAATGTGAAGCCAGTGTGGCGTTTTTCTTGTAGGAGCTCCTGGTGATCCACACCTATGAGCTCCTCTTGTGTTGGTTTGTCATTTCACGCCTTCCGTTTGCAACTCTTGACATGGCATCAGAGCTACAGGACTATTAATCTTGTAGGCTGAGTGAAAGGAGCAACTATAGTGAAATCATCGTGAGTCTTGTGTGGAAAAGTGCGACAACCACCCTGTGATACTTCTCCTCAAAACCCTTTTAAAAAATCTGTGTGAGTGGTGGATAGACCTTCGCATATAAGTTTTGTTTTTTCGGTGAAGATCTTCGCGATCTCGTGGTGTATAAAAGTGTCGACTGGATCAAACTGCGTAGTGGCTAAAGCTGAGCATTTTTTTTTCTCCTTTGAAAGTGTGTTGGAGTTTGGAGTAGTGTGATCCTCATTCAGGAGGCTGCGTGGAGGAGTCGCCTGTTGTCTGGCTGAGGGGAAGCGTGGACGTGAGGCATTCAAGCTAGACCTATGTCAAGAAGGAGGTCAGATTGCGGAAGGACCACAATGAGATTGTCATGAAATTTGGCTGCGTGATGGCTACGCGTCCCTTAAGCTACCTAGTTTCCTTTAAAGATTGTGCTAAGGTGTCTGATCGTTGTGCATAGTGGGCTGAGAACTGGTGCGGTGAGCGGATCTAGATCTAATGCGGTGAGCGGATCTGGTGTGGTTCGTGGCATGCTTGAGCCGTGGTAAGATCCTCATCCATTTGAATGAAGTGATCAAGCCAACGATCCATGGTTTCCATAAACAAATCAGCTCAGCAGAATCATCAGATCGACGCATCATGTTGGACAGACGTGGGAGAAGTTGTTAACCCATAAGGAGGCTGGACTTGCTCAGTGTTGGGTTGCCAAAGAGACTCGAGGAAACCGCGTGGAGGAGTTGCCCGCTAATCGACATTCCGGTTAGCGTGGGCTAGAATCATGGATACAACCTTTGAATTACGCGTTGGTGCAGTTCTGGTATGGTGAACATTGGTGGAGTGAAATCGTTCAAATTGGTGAAATCATTGTTGCCTGATAAGATCTCAATCGATCTTCTACGCATTATTGGCACAAACAATAATGATCCTTCATGAATTAATGATCTTTCGGTTGCTGCATCTTGTTCCTGTTTAATTTGTCTATGAGCTGAGATCCTTCGACACTAAAAAAAAATTTATCTCATTAACCATCGGATGTCGAGATTTGGTGCAGAAATAATTATCACTCAGATACTTAAGGTTTTTTTTAAGTGAAGTTTTTTCTTCTAAGCTTTAATTAAAAAAAATGGAATTCCTTTTTGATTGAAGGGATTATTATCTGATATTGAGGGGGCAATTTTCTTTTTAAAAAAAGGGATTTGGGGTCGGCAAATATTTTTTTTTTTTAGAAGATCTGGGGTTTGTTGAAATTATTGAAGTTTTTATTCATTCAAGATGAATAATCAAATTGTTGAAGCTTGTCTCAATGAGAGTAATAAGCTTGATGGTTCCAATTACACAAATTGGAAGTTTAAGCTCCATACTCTACTTAAGGGACATAATGCCTATGGCATTGCCACCGGTGATGAGGTCAAGCCGACTGCTACAACTGGTGGATCGAATACAACGATTCAATATTGGGAGGAAAGGGAGATGAAGGTAGAGGTTCTCCTCAAGTTATCAGTCAAAGATTGCATCATCCCTCACATTCAGGATTGCAAAACAGCGAATGACATATGGACGATTCTCAAAGAGATGTACGAGATCAAGAACACCAATTGAACCTTGTACCTTAGGAAGAATATTCCCTCCATCAAGATGGAGGAGAATGATTTTGTTTCTTCATTCATATACCCGATAAAGGAAGTTAAAGATAAACTAACTGATATCAGTCAGACCGTGGTGAATGATGATCTGGTGACAATTACCATGAATGGCATGACAGATGATTATCAGATGTTTATAACGCAATTGAATGCAAGAGAAAATCCTCCAGGCTTTGAAGAGCTAACTGGGATATTGCTACAAGAAGAGGAAAGGAGGTTGTCTCTCAAACCTCAAAATTCAAATCTTGCATTGATGACAAAGTTCAAGCCAAAGGGGAAAGCACCAGCTGATCAAAGGAAGGGTAGCATATCACGAAAAAGGACACCACAAGGTATGACCTCGCATAAACATGATTCTACTCCTAAATGATTTTATTGTGGTAATATAGGCCATATTGCTAAAAAATTTCATAAGAAAAAGGCAGATGGGGAAAGGTACAAGCAGAGAAGACATGCAGGTCATCTAGCTGATGCAGATCAGAACTAGGATGTCAGATTATTTATGGTTGAAACTCCACTAGCTACTAAGGAGGATGAATAAGAATTTGGTTCGTAGATTCTGGAGCCTCCTCACATATGATAGGTAAAAGGCAATGGTTCAAAAATATTAGAGAATCCAACATTGGAGTAAAAGTATACCTTGGAGATAATAGGGGGTACAAGATCAAGGGACATGGAGATGTCCTTGTTACTCTGCTTGATGGAAAGATCAGGAATATATCTGATGTGTGGTATGTTCCTGGTATTAAGAAGAACCTGATTTCTGTATCAAAAATTACAGATCAGGATCTCAAGGTATAATTCTTTAAATCTTATTGTATTATTAAAGACTTGTTGGACCAGATGAAGCCTATTGCTATAGGTATTTGTATAGGAGGACTCTACAAACTAGATGTGAAGAGTACACCACAATAAGCATTGATGTCATCGGATAAGTTTGCTAAACATTTGTGGCATTAGCGACTTGGGCACTTCAATTTCAGTGACCTTCTTCTGTTGCAGAACAAAGGTATGGTAGATGGTCTAACTGTTTCGAAAAAGTTGCATATTGATTGTGAAGCATGTGCATTCGGTAAACAACATAGAGATGAATTTCTTGTTGTTAAAGATAGGAAACAGAGGGATACACTCGAACTTGTACACACTGATTTATGTGGTCCTATGCAGACAAGATCATTAGGTGGGGCTTGCTACTTTACAATATTTGTTGATGATTGTTTCACATGGGTGTATTTTCTTAGGCAGAAAAGTCATGCCTTTGAGTATTTCAAGCAGTTTAGGAACATGATCAAGAAGCAGACAGGAAAGTTCATCAGGATTTTTCAATCAGATCAAGGTGGAGAATTCAAGAAAGGGGATTTCAACAAATATTGTAAAGAGCATGGGATACATCATCAATTTACAACACCATACACTCCTCAGCAGAATGGAGTAGCTGAGAGGAAAAACAAAAAATTGGTGGAGTGTGCTCGCGGTATGTTGAAAGGTAAGAATCTAACTAATGGTTTTTTGGCAAAAGTTGTTAATACTGCAGTGTATTTGAAGAATAGTCGTCCGACTAAAAGTATCTATTATAAAACTCCTTTTGAAGCGTTGTTTGGCTTCAAGCCTATAGTAAGTCACCTTAGATTATTTTGTTGTAAAGCTTTTGCGCATGTTCCCAAAGAAAACAGGAAGAAGTTAGATTCAAAGGCTATTAAATGTACCTTCATTGGATACTGCAGTGAGTATAAGGCTTATAAATTGTTTGATCCTTCTACTCACAAGGTGTTTGTTAGTAGAGACGTAGTATTCCATGAACAGGTTGATGATGGAAATCTTGTTCAAGATAATGAAGAATGGCATGTACCATTACTTTCCGATGAGGATGTTGAAACAAGGATCAGTCAGCAACAACAACAACAACAACAGGACAAAGAGGAAATTGAGTTCAGTCCAAAAAGAGAAGAACAGAGCATAATAGTTGACACCCCACCACTCAGGCGATCTAGCAGGCCAAAATAGTTACCAGCTCGGTATAGGGATTATGCGCTCACTGGTATGTTAAACATTGCAGAACCTTCTAATTTTTATGAAGCTAGTAATAGTTTTGAATGGAAGGAACCAATGAAGGAGGAATATGAATCTATTATTAAAACCAATACCTGGGATTTAGTAAAGCTTCCTCATGATAAACAACCCAAAGGTTGCAAATGGTTATTTAAGTTGAAATTTAAAGCAGATGGGTCTATTGACAAGCATAAAGCAAGGTTGGTTGCAAAGGGGTATTCCTAGAACCAAGGTATTGATTTTGAGGAAACATTTGCCCCTGTTGCAAAATTAAATACCATTAGATTGATTATTGCTTTAGCCACTAATCATCATTGGAAAATACATCAGATGTTAAATCTGCTTTCTTAAATGGTGATTTAAAAGAAGAAGTATACTTAGTGCAGCCTGAGGTTTTGTTAAGAATGGAGAAGAGCATTTAGTATGTAGATTAAAGAAAGCTTTATATGGTTTAAAGCGGGCTCCTAGATCCTAGTACGAAAAAATTGATTCATTTTTCCTCATGCATGATTATAAACGGAACAAAAATGATTCTAATTTGTATACTGTGTTTAATGATGAGGGGCATATAGTGTTGATTTCTTTATATGTAGATGATCTGATCATGACAGGGAGTGCAGACAATCGCATTGAAGAAATCAAGCAGCAGTTGTCACAAAAATTTGACACGAAGGACCTTCGAGAAATGCATTAATGTTTGGGTCTAGAAGTTTGGAGAGGTTCAAGCCAAACTTTCTTGTCCCAGGGTAAGTATGCTAGGAGTTTGTTGACTAAATTCAAAATGGATGAGTGCAAAGCTGCATTTGTGCCTTTATAATAGAACAACAAACTTCAGTTGGATGATGGTCGAAATATGCAGATGCAACATTGTACAGACAGTTAGTTGGTAGTCTTATCTATTTGGCTACAACAAGACTAGATCTACCTTATGTAGTGAGTGTTTTGATTCAATTCATGACTCAACCTCATGAGAACCATTGGCTTGTAGTGAAAGGAGTACTTAGGTATCTGCAAGGAACTTCAAACTTTGTTATTTTGTATTCTAACTCATTTGATGTTAGCTTGACAGGTTATACAGACTCTGATTGAGCAGGGAAATTTAGATGTAGAAGATCAATTATAGGTTGGTCCGAGGTCATTTCTTGGTGCAGCAAGAAGCATAATATTGTATCCTTATCCTCAGCAGAAGCAGAATACCAAGCTATGTGTGCAGCAGCATGTGAGGCATTTTGGTTGTGTAGACTTCTCCAAGATGCAAGGGAAGAATAGACAAAATCTATCGTTATTAATTGCGATAATCAAAGTTCCATCAAACTGGCTTACAATCTTGTGTTTCATAAAAACACTAAGCACATAGACACTCAATTTCATTTTTTTAGGGAAAAGGTGTAGTCCAAAGAGATTTGTGTTGAATATTGTAATTCTTGTGATCATATAGCTGATATATTTACTAAGCCTCTGGGAAGACTGAAGTTTGAATTGTTTAGGGACATATTAGGTGTGTTTAAGAACCCTTTCTCCATTTAGGGGGAGTGTTAGAATTAATGGAGAATAGGTTATTATTGTTACGTAGTTACGCATTCTACTTTTCTTAGTCATTTAGTTTCTATTATTCAGGGATATGATTTGTTGGCCCTAACAAATTGTATCTATTTATTAATGGAGATTAATGTGAAGCCAGTGTGGCATTTTGCTTGTAGGAGCTCCTAGTGATCTGCACCTGTGAGCTCCTCTTGTGTTGGTTTGTCATTTCACGTCTTCCGTGTGCAACTCTTGACATAATTTATTACTATGTAGTGTTATGTCGGAGGGAGTTGTGTGGAAGAAGTGTGTGAAGGAGGAATGTATGTGGAAGTACTAACATTGTGGATGAAAGATATTTTCCATGTTCTAGAAACCCATTCTCCCTCACAACACTTCTTCCTCATATGCATTAAAAAGGAACTTCGTTTAATATTAGATAATAATCATTTACTTGACAAATGTGAATTCACAAATGCACTTAGTAGTTGGAAAGCTCAAATAAATTGAGTCAGCATTGACATAGTAGTGGGAACACTTAATCATCCACCCTTATTTCGCACCCTATATACATGTAACCAAAATTATTCATGCCCCAAAATTTAATAATCCAAAACCGCTAATTAATTGATTAATATGTTGTATGTGGGAATGTATGTGGAGATACAAAACATTACAAAAGAATATTTTTGTTCGTTTCTTCGCATTTATGTTGTCCCACACAACACTTCTTCCTCGCATGCATTAATAAGCCAAAACTACTAATTAATTGATCAATATGTAGTGTTATGTGGGAGGGAGGTGTGCAAAAGAAGTGTGTGGAGGGGGAATGTATGCGAAGGTACAAACATTATGGATGAAAGTTTTTGTTCCTTATTCCAAACACCCATTAAAAAGACACTTCATTTAATATTTGATAATAAGTATTTAACTAACAAATGTGAAATCGCAAACGCACTCAAAATTTTGGAAACTCGAATAAAATGAGCCCACATTCACCTAGTAGTGGGGAGAGTTAATTGCCCACTTTCCATGTCCCAAAATTTAATAATCCAAAACCAATAATTAATTGACTATTATGTAGTGTGTGAGAACATATGCAGAGGTATAGAGCATTATAGAAGAAAGTTTTTATTCCTTGCTTTGCACACCCATTCTCCTGCACAAAACTTCTTCCTCACACACATTAAAAATAAACTTCATTTAATATTGGGTAACAAGTATTTAATTCACAAATGTGACATCACAAAATGCACATAGTATTTGATAACCATGAATAGCAAGATTTGTTGTTTGATACAGTGTTTAAATGATCAAATCTGTCAAACATAGTTTTAAAAGCCACATATTATATCATCGACAAAATAGTTTTTCCACAACTCCTTTGCATCTTGATATGAAATGAAACAAGCCCATGATGACATAGTAGTGGGGATAGTTAATCACCCACCTTTATATTACATTCAATATACATGTATCATAAAATTTTCATGCACCTTATCCAGGTGGATATTGGTGGTCACCCACCTATTCCACGTGGACCCCCACCATTATTTCTTTTAGTTTCCTTAATTGTAGCACAAATTACTATTTTTGGCAGTTTTTCAGGTCCTAAACTTCTAGAGCCATTTTGAGGGCCTTAAAGACATTTTTTGGGAAAACAGAGAGATTGGAAGACCGCAAGGCCAATTTATTGGTATTTTTATGATCTCCTCTTAGATATCAATGAATAGAGGTATCCAAATAGAGATTGTATTCCAAATTTAAAACCCAGGAATTTGACGTTCCAACTAACACCAATAAGGCCCACAAGCTTTTGGAGCTTCATATCGTAGGGTTAGGTTTTTGGTCTCATTGTTTCTTAATGATAAAAAGGATTTTGAGCCTCACTGTAACATGGTCCAGAAGGCTTGTAGTCGCCACATCTATTCTTAGAGATAAGCTACCATCCCTTGTGATAGTTTATTTCCATTTTGCATGTAAAATTTTTCAGTACTTGGCTATTAATGAATTGAAGTTTTGTTTTCATTGTATCTCTTTGTTTTTGTTTATATATGTATTTCATTTCATTCCTTGATAAATTTTGACCCGTGGTATCAGAGCGGTCTGCCCTTTCTCTATTTTTATGTTCATGTTCCCAACAAGGTCAAGCTAAAAGGAGTTAGGGTTCGAACTGGTTGAACCTTTGTAAGACCGGCCTCGCCAACCCCGACGAACTCCCATGGAAAAATAAAAGAAAGACAAGGGAATAGGAGATCCTTTCAAATTATTTCTCAAAGAATCCCTCGAGCGACAAAGGAACACAATGATCGACAACTTTACATAGATCCTTCGATGGATGCCCACTGAAAACGCATATTCATCCAGCAGTCACTTTGGAGGTTCTGCCCCCTTCAAGGTACAAGTAAACTTCGATATCTCTATATTCGAAGGTCAAATATATGTAGATGTTGTAGATAAATGGTTGAATCTATTGGAATGTTACTTTTTGGTCCATAGTTTCTCTGATATGGGGGAGATTACTTTCTGAGATATTGTCAAGGAACAGTATTACCTCGTGGGGAACTATGAGGAAAAGTACATAAAAATGGACCACACTATGACAACAAAGAGACCAAGATTCACATGATCTCACAAATATATTTCACACTCTACACACAATGTTGGGTATCAAAGGCTCTGAGTGACATCTGGTGCTCAACTACCGCGATTGCTGCACAAATACATTCAGGAATAAATGGAGTTCTTGGACATCTCCTCGCTTGGCGCAGCATACTGGTATGCTACCAATATTGAACAAAAATTTGAACAAAATAAGTGTGACTTTGGAATTGTGAATCAAAAGTAAGGCGAGAGTGCTCCCAAACTGCAGAAAAAAAGGACAAAGCCAAGGCGGGGTGACCCAAGACAACCCGATTTATGCACAAGCAAAGAACAACACCATGAAGATAAAGAAGGACATAGGAAAGTATTGTGAGTTCCATAACATCCCCACTCACAACACAAGTGAGTGTCGAACCAAGCAGTCACTGGTGGCCAAGCTGAAGCCTTCAAATTCATATGCATTATATGAATTTGATTCAGAACCCGACAAGGGGAATGAAAAATGGAAGCAAATTACTGATGTGGAGCCCAGCACTACCATTACCACCACCAAGATCCATAAGGTTGAGCCCGAAGATCCAGAGGAAGGGGAGTGTCTCTTCCACTCAAAGATGTGGGTGAAGGGGTCTGCATTGTGATTCATTGTCGATAGCAGGAGCCAAAAGAACCTCATTTCATAAGAGTTCGTGAAGCAGTTGGTATTATTGACCACACCACACCCATAGTCGTACACCATTGGGTGGGTTCTCCAAGGACGAGATAACCATGTCAGCCAATAGTGTCACCTTCCCTACAGCATTAAGCCCTTCACAGATGAGGTACTTTGTGATGTTGCTCCTCTTGAATTTTGTGATGTGTTATTAGGCCAACTGTACTTGTGGAAGCTTCATGTTGTGTATGAGCTGAGGCCTTGCACTATTATTATTACTTTGGGTAGTAAGATATACAAAATACCAAAGGTAGCTCTGCCTCTCGCCGTCTCTTTTTTCTCTGCTAATAAATGCAGTAATATCATCTCCTAGACCAGGAAATTTGTTTTCTTTTTTATTTGTTCTTAAAGTAAGGGGAGGATCATGGCCACATCAACGGTCCCCGTGAAAGGTTCCACCATGTAATGGAAGCATATGGATAAGGTTGTGGAAGAATATAGGGATAACTTATCCTCACCCACATGGGTACCCTTGCACTATCAGGTCAATCATTCGATCGATCTGACTCCCAAAGCACCTCTACCCAAAGGGCCAATATATCGTTAACCCATTATGGAAATGAACCTCGTGATAGGTTAAATGCTTTTCTGGTTTGTTTAATGAACTCACTATTCCATTTACTGCCGCGGAGGTTTACACTTTGTCTTATCGCTTTGGGGGAAGCTTTTCCCGTGTTTTTCTAAGGATTAATCGGTTATCATTGCCATAATTTTGACTCGACTGCCGTCGTCGGTTTTGTGCACCGGTTTCACTCATTGTTTGAGGCAGTCTTCCCGTGTTTTGGGGTTTGGTTGTGCTAACGTTGCTGTTGACGTTTTTTTCCTCGCGGCATTTTAACCATGGTTAACCCGGAGGAGCTAGTTGACTTAGACCCGTCTCTTGAGGACATTTTGTCTATGTGGGGAAAAGACACATCTCTTCAGAATGTGGAGCATTTCTTTGGCGTTCAGAAGTTGACAGAACCGTTTTTACAACACTCGGCTGGTTTTCCGTCGTTTTTGCATCTAAGTGGCTCTTTATCTCCTGAAAATGTTAGGGCCAGTAATCAGGGTGTGCAGGGCCGAGTTTTGGAGATACCAGCAGCGCATGGGTCTTTTTCAGATGTTTCAGTGGCAGGACTCAAAGGAAAATCAGTGGTTTCGTGGATCCCTCCGTCGCCTGCTGTTGTAGGCATAGATAGCCCTGGTCGACTTGCAGGATTTGTCTCAGAAAGCTCAGCCGGCGAGTGCCCATCTCACACTAGGGTTTCTCTTCAAAATGTCCCTCGTCCCTCGGGGGTCTCTCTTCCTGTGAACGGCGAAGGATTTTGTGGGATTGGGACAGATGTGCCGCCGTTAGGGGAATCCCCTTTCGGGGAAAGAAACGGCCCAGAAATTCTTGTAAGCGGTCCTTCAAATCTTCTGCAAACCCCCTTGGGGGAGGCTCCTCTTGAGGATTTGACACAAGAGGATTTGGTTCGGTCTGACCCTCCTGTGATCATTGGCACTACTGAGGAAGTTCTGAGGAGAAGAGGTGGTAAGAGGAAACCACAGAAGCAGTTTGGGGTTTATGAACTGAGGAATATTCTAGTTTTAGATATGGAAGGTTCAATAGAGGATTCTCTGATGGCTGCAGACTACACCATTGTTGGAAGGGCAAGGGGAAAGAAATTCTCTCCAGCAGCTCTCCAGTCATGGGGGGAGGAACGTTTTAACAATGGCAACCCTCTTCGTTTTGAAGCCAGCTGTCTAGTAAAAGGATGGTTTATGCTAAAATTTGAAGACAAGGCAGCTGCAGATTGGGTGTTGAGTAAAAATTGGTTTATTGGGAGGATACCAATCTTGCTGAAATGTTGGTCCCCCATGTTTGATGCTCTCAGGGAAATTACAGACGTTTTTCCTGTTTCGGTTCGGGTGCCGGGCCTTCCTCCTTTTCTCTGGACAGAGGCGGTATTCCAAGCCATAGGAAATACATTGGGCACCTTTATGGAAGCAGACCTGTCCTTTAAGGAAACAAAGATTAAAACTATTGCCCGCATTTTGACAAATCTGGATACGAGCAGGGGATTGGCCAAATCAATCCCTCTTCAGTATAAGCATTATGTTTTCGACCAAATTCTTGACTACGAACATCTGCCGTTTCGTTGTCATGTGTGCCATGAATATGGCCATATTGCAAGTCAATGTCCGCTCCTCAAAAGGCGAAGGCATTTTCGAAGAACGCCATCTCCCAGAGATCCAAGAAGCTATCAGCATCAAGTTCCTCTGGAGCAGGAAGTTCCAACGACTCAGTTTGAATCGGACCAAGAGGTCCGGGATGTACAAGCCGAGGTAGCAGAACCGGATTCTCGTTTACCATCGGCGGCACAAGAGGATGTTCCTTTGTCGGATGATGCGGAGGTGGCAGCAGAAAGGAGTTCTAATCCGGTTGCACAACCATGTGAGGAGTCCTCGGGTAAGTGCCAGCTACCACACCTTCTTTCAGAAATTGATCGGGGTCTAACTAATATGCTTTCGCAAAATAAACTCTCATTTCCTAATTCTCCTCCGGAAAATCTCTCGGAGGAAGGAGCCTCTGTTGTCCCGACAAATGACCTTGAGTCTCAACCAGTGGAGGGATGTTTTCCTGACCTCAAATGTGACCAAAACTGGCCTCCCCTCACTACCCCGGTTCAGGCCACTCCATGTCCATATAACCTTCGGTCTATGGGGATTAAACTTGATCAGCCTGTATCTTATAGTGGTCTTGGACATCCTCCTTCACAAGAAAATCAAAGGGGCAAACGAGGTAGAAAATAAAACATGTCAAAAGCAAAACTAAAAGCCAAATTTGATGTGGCGGATGGGAAGCAACACTCGATCCCTGGGGTACTTAGAGCAGTGCAGACCCCTGTTCAAGTTATAAAATGATTATTGCTTCTTGGAACTGCAGAGGTTTGGCCAGTAAGCTAAAAAAACTGGCCTTAAAAGAGTGGCTCCAAAAATCAAATTCTGATATTATCTTCCTCCAAGAGACATTGGGAAAGGGCTCCGATGTGGAACAATGCCTGAACTCTTTGTTTCCTGGCTGGATCTTTCATGTTGTAGACTCGTCAGGTCACTCCGGAGGTCTAGCCATTGGCTATAAAGAAGGAAAAATCAAATGCTTAAACCAATGGGGTCTGAGGAATGCAATGGGTATGGAAATCAGGTCTCCAGATCTTCCTTCATCTTTTCATATTGTTAACATTTATGGTCCATGTCAAGGAAGGGAAGCTTTCTGGTTGGAACTGTTTGCTAAAACTTTGATGAAAGCGCCTCTGATGGTGGTGGGTGGAGATTTAAATTTTTCCTTGGGCAGAACTGAAGCTTGGGGCCCCTCTGCTAGGGAGGATCCTTTAACGGAATTTTTTACACAATTCCTTCAAGCCCATCATCTGATAGACCCTTCCCCTACCTCTCTATCGCCTACCTGGAGAAATAGACGATCCGGAGAGGATAGGATCGCTAAGAGACTGGACCGTTTTCTGATATCTGAAGGACTTATCAGATCAGTGCCTCTGTTTCGGCAGTGGGTTGAGGCAACTGGTAACTCCGACCACTTCCCGATTTTCTTGGACCTGTCTTTCCCCCCGCCTAAGCCTCCTGCTCCTTTTAAATTCAACTCCTCTTGGCTGGAAGAGCCCTCTTTCAACTCTCTTTTTAAATCTACTTGGATCTACGCCAACAGGAATGCCTCTGAAAGTAAGAGCTTCTTATTTATGGAGAATTTAAAGCGTCTTAAGATTGCTACCAAGTCTTGGGCAAAAGAAAGACAGAAAATTCAAAATGAAGATTTGAGCAAAATCAGAGAGGAGTTGAAGTCTTTGGAAAGTATGGAAGCAGATGGATACTCTTCACAGTCATCTAAGGACAGAATTTTAAATCTTGAAAAATCCCACACCCAGATTCTTTTGGCAAAAGAAAAAGAATGGAGATTAAAAAGTCGAGCTACCTGGCTCAAAGCTGGGGATGAGAATACTCGTTTCTTCCATAATTATGCCAAAGGCAGAAAATCGTCAAATACCATCTGGAGTTTAAAGGATGAAGAAGGTAGGGAGCTCAAAACCTTCTCTGAAATCTCGGGTTTGGGAATGAGACATTTCCAAAATATCTTCTCGGACAATGGTGAATCCACAATTGCAGAAATCATTAAGACAGCTCAATGCTTTCCTAGATTCATTGAGGAAGATGTGAACGAAGATTTAACAGCCCCGGTTTCTAAGGATGAGGTTGAAGCTGCTATGAAATCTATGGGAAAGGATAAAAGTCCCGGTCCAGATGGCTGGACTGTTGAACTCTTCCTACACTTTTTTGATTTAATTGGGTCAGAATTGGCTGATGTAGTGGAAGAGTCAAGGTTGAGAGGAGAAATCTATAAACCTTTTAATGCAACTTTCATTGCTCTTATCCCAAAGAAAGATGCCCCGGAGTCTTTTGAAGATTTTAGACCTATCTCTCTTTGCAATTGCATCTATAAAATCATTGTAAAGGTGATAGCTACCAGACTCGTCCCCGTTTTGTCCAGGAACATCTCTATGGAGCAATTCGGGTTTCTAGAAGGCAGACAGATTCATGAGGCTATTGGGGTGGCTCAAGAGGTCATCCACAGTGTTAAGCAAAAGAAGAAAAAATGGGTGATACTAAAAATTGACTTGTCAAAGGCTTATGACCGTATCAATTGGCTGTACCTCAGGCTCCTGCTCACTCATTTGGGCTTTAATTTCTCCTTTATAAAATGGATCATGGGATGTATTTCAAATGTCAGCTTTGCGGTCTTGATCAATGGGGCAGCCACTCCTTTCTTTAAGAGTCAAAGGGGACTCCGGCAAGGTTGCCCCCTCTCCCCTCTCCTTTTCTTGCTGGTGGCAGAAGGGTTGAGCAGGCTGATCCACAACGCCAGAAGATCAAACAAGATAAAAGGTATAGAGGTTGCCATAAATCTCTATATTTCTCACCTGCTTTTTGTCGACGATATTTTAATTTTTTCAAATGGCTCTCATAATGAACTAAAGGAGCTTAGAGAAATTTTTGATCTCTTTATGAAAGCTACTGGTATGTTGATAAATTCTGGGAAATCTCAAGTATGTGTGGCAGGTTTTAATAGGAGGGAAAGCTCTGCATTGTCTAACCTCTTCCCGTTCCATACTCAATCTTTGGACATTTCCTTTAAATACTTGGGTTTCTGGTTAAAACCGGATGCTTATAAAAAAAAGGACTGGGATTGGCTGATTGCTAAGATAGAGGCAAGAATCTCCCACTGGAGTTTCAGATGGCTCTCAAGAGCAGGCCGCCTGACATTGTTAAAATCTGTTTTGCTTGCTATTCCGGTGTATTGGGCTGCCCTGTCCTGGATCCCCAAGGGTGTTTTGGAAAAAATTCGAAGACTATGTTGCAGATTTCTTTGGGTTGGTTCAAGCGAAAATTATGTTCTTCCATGGGTAGCATGGGAAAAGATTGCCAGACCAAAAGTGTGGGGTGGTTGGGATAATAAACGGCTCCCGGACTTTAGTCTCTCTTTGGCCGCCAAGTCTGGTTGGAGACTATTATCGGTGGAAAACCTATGGACAAGGGTGATAAAACGAAAATATATCGACCCGTTGCCCTTGGACGCATGGATCAGAAGTCAGGACAAGAAGACGAAACATTCCTCAATTATTTGGAAGGCCACGGTGGAGGCTTTCATTGTGATCGAAAAAGGTATTGCTTGGAAAGTTGGAGATGGTAAAAATGTTCGTATTGGTAGAGACCCCTGGGTGGGTTGTAACCATTCATATGCTCTTTCTCCTGGCATTTTAAGGCATTTAGACCAAAAAGGTATCTACACTTTAAATCAGGTGGAAAAAGTGGGCTTCTCTACCCTTTGGGGTCAGGCTTGGAAGAGTGCTGTAGAACTGGGCCTGGATTTCAGATGGCACCATGAATGGTCCTCATTCATTGAAGAACTCCACAGATCAAATGTTAGGATCAATTCAGAACCTGATGTACTGCTGTGGGCGCATAGCAAATCAGGCAATTATTCTCCAAAAGAAGGTTACGCTTTTCTCATGGACCAGAAAGGTTGGCAAGAACCAGAGTGGTGGTCTAGTAAATTGTGGAAGCTCAAATGCCCTCTGAAATCAAGGGTGTTCCTTTGGTGTCTCCTAAAAAGAAAAGTTCCCACATGGGATCTCCTTCAAAAAAGATTTTTCATAAGGCCTGGCAGATGTCCTCTATGTAAGGCGGCTGAAGAATCTATATTTCATCTCTTCATTTCTTGCCCTATCTCGATTAATATCTGGGGGGAACTTACTAAAATGCTCAATATCAGTGCCCAATGGGATCCTGTTTCGTTGGATGAGATCTGGAGGAAGTGGTGGTCCAGTCACCCTGAGAGCAATCTGAGGAACCTTCTCCCGATCTTCTTTTGGGGTGTGTGGTTGACCAGGAACAAATGCATTTTCCATGATTTGCCTTTCTCTCCGATTGTTGTGGCTTCAATTTGTGCTGCTATCTACTCCTCTCTCCCTCCCCCCGAGCCAAATATTGCCCCTTCCCATGAAGCTCCTCTAATCATTAACGAAAACATCCCTTGGGGCTTTTTTGATGGGGCATCACAACAGAACAGGGCTGGAGCTGGCATTTGTATACATTTAAACAGAGAACACTCCCTTAAAGCAGCTATTGGCCTGGGTATGGGATCAAACAACTTTGCAGAACTGACGGCTCTCCGGTTTCTCATGTGTTGGTCATTGCAAAAGAACATTTTTCATATACAAATCTATGGAGACTCCTTGAATGTTATAAATTGGGTGAATGGGAAATCCTAATGTCACAATCAGATCTTGAAGGTTGTTTTAGATGAAATCATGACACTAAAATCTCACTTTAACAGCATCTCTATCTGTCATATTTACAGGGAAAAAAATACAATTGCAGATCATCTTTCTAAAACAGGCTTACAACAAGTTCTGGGCAGCTGGTCCATAGAGGAATCGAGACAGGGACAGTCTTCTCACTCTCAGCTCCCTCCTTTTGCTCCTCCAGTATGATGTTTTCTATCCATTCAGTGTTTGCACTTGGGTCTATTGGCATCCGATTCAAGTTTATTTTACAGGTTTTTGTTTAAAGGCAACTTGACCGCATCTTTCTCGGCAACATCATGATCGATGTTTGGGTTGCCTCTATATATTTATATTCTCAGGATCTGTTTGAACAGGTTATGTATGCGTCTTTAGAGGCTGTTTTCCTTCCTGGAAGGAGGCCTCACTACATTTGTATATCGTACATGGTTTTTTTCAGTGGAAGGGTTATATCTTCCCACGCATTACTGTATTTTTGTTTTGCTTTGCGGCTCGATGGTTACCTGAGCCCAAATACTGTTAAGTTGTTGAATAGTATCTGAATCCTGTGTAATGACTTCCCTCGTTTTCCTGGGAAGTCTTATCAGTTTACTTGTTGCCCCTAGCTGGGATGGAGAAAATTGCTGAACTGTAAAACTTTTTCTACATCATGAATAAAAAGTTTTGATCTTTTCTTTCGGAAAAAAAGGGGAGGATCATGGCCACATCAACGGTCCCCGTGAAAGGTTCCACCATGTAATGGAAGCATATGGATAAGGTTGTGGAAGAATACAGGGATAACTTATCCTCACCCACATGGGTACCCTTGCACTATCAGGTCAATCATTCGATCGATCTGACTCCCAAAGCACCTCTACCCAAAGGGCCAATATATCGTTAACCCATTATGGAAATGAAGAGATCAAGAAGTAGATCCATTATTTTCTACAAAAAGGGCGCATCCAACCAAGTTAATCACCTTGTGGGAGCTTGATTGTACTTGTACAAAAGAAGGAAGAGACCTGGAGGCTTTGCATTGATTATTAGGCACTAAAAAAAATCATTGTTAGGAACAGGTATTCAATCCCATGGATTTATGACCTTCTGGACCATCTCAAGGGGTATAAGTATTCACCAAGATCGATTTGAAGTTTGGTTATCACTAGGTTCCAATAGAGTCCGCAGATGTATATAAGACCCCTGTCAAATCCAAGGAAGGCCTTTTTGAATGGTGGTCATGCCTTTCGGGTTGAAAAATTCCCCTGCTACTTTTATGAGGTTGATAAATGACATTTTGCAGCCCTTCACCAACTCGTTCGTGGTTGTTTATCTGGACAACATCCTCATCTTCAACAAGAGTTGGGAAGAGCACTTGCAACACATTCGATAGGTCCTTCAAACCCTTTGGAAGCACAAATTGTGTGCCAACATGGAGAAATTCACCTTTGGCATGAGCCAGGTCCAACATTTGGGTTACATCATAGATCAACAAGGCGTTCATGTGGATCCGGATAAGATCCACTTCATTCAGGATTGACCATCCCTAAACACTGTAATATAGCTTCGAAGTGTTTTGGGACTTGCCAATATTAATTAGTTCTCCAAAGAATACAATAAAATAACCCCCTCGACAACTTCTCTACTAGAAATAGCGATAAGTTGTTGAGATCCAGATACTTCTCCTAGAAGAATTAATAAAATATCCAAGGAAAACAAATTCAAAATTTTTTGTAGAATTGAGACTTCTGTGATTTGTCATAGTTATAAGAAGAGCTTCAGCGTAAATCACATAAGAAAGACCTTTGTCGACGCTTTTCGAACCAACTAGTGTGGTTCATCGTCAGGACGAGTTGAAAAATTTTCTTATGTAACGAAATCCATTTTACAAGCCAAAAATGTTAAAACAATATAGTTACCCACTTGAGTTTGAAGAAGGAACCAAAACTCCAACCAAACAACTGATCTAACTCAAGGCAGATTCGTGTGATACCCCTTATACATGCAACAGATTAATCAATCATTATGTAGACTCATCCAGTGAACATAATAAAAATATAGCTCCATTAGATTAAAGTGTCACATGTCCTCCTTAAATCCCTATTGAAAAGTGTGCAATAAGACATGCTAAATTTAGCATGTCTAAAAATAGCAGTTTGGCCAGTGAGGTCATTGGCCACATTGGGTGAGAGGTGAAACTGCTAAAAATAGAAAGTTCTAAAAATAGCATTTCTGGGTCCCTTCCTATTTATAGCAGTCCCTAGTCTATCTATAGGAAGTAAAATTAATTTTGGTCTTAACAACAGTTGGAAATATTAATTAATTAATTCAGTTGAGTTAATTAATTATGGAAAATTAAACTTGAAGTCTTTGTGAGATCATGCAATTATTTTCTCCCTTGATTTAGGAATTTGTCCCTTGATTAAAGGAGATAAGGTTCAGTTATATAATGAGAGAATCAGTTGACTTAGTTCTAACCTGTCAAGTCCAGTTAGATTATTTTAACAAGTTGTTAAAATAATAAAATGTAGTTTATTAATGCTTGCATGCATGTGACAACTATTATTTTAGATAACTGAGCATTCACCCATGGATAACTATTGCATGTCATTTCTGTCAAAGACCCAGTTGAGATCAGATGTGGGATAGTGCACTATCAGATGCTTAACTATTTCTAGTAAGTAGTTTTTGTACAGTTGAGGAACTAGTGTTCTCAAGGAATACGTAGTTGGACCATTGGTTGTTTTTGGTATGTTGTAATTAATAGCATATGCTTTTGCTATTATTTCCTAAGCAAACTACATAAGGACGATAGGGAAAGCCTATATAAATAGGACTTGGGAGGTTCATGAGACATATCTTCATATCTTCATAGTTCACTGAGAACTGGATAGCTTGAGAACTAATTCTTTTTGTATTGTGAAGAGGATTTCCACTTGATTGATAATACATGGTTGGGGTTTTATGCTGGTGCTTTCCCGTGGATATATCTTATGTTATGTGTGATTATTTCTCTTGATCATTTATGCATGTTTCTACTTGATGTTGCTCATGAATTTGATTATGCTTCCTCTTAATGTTTTGTAGAAGTAGAACAATTATTATGCTTTAGGACATTGCATATATCGGTTTGTTCTACAACTGAAATTTCCACATGTTCTACAGGTGAAATTTTTACATGGCATTAGAGCTAGCTGATTTGTAGAAAAATTCTACAAAATTCTACATGGTATCAGAGCATAGGTGATCAAGCAAGAACAATATACTAGTAGGAGAAATTTGAAGTTTGTTATTCGGGATATAGATCTCAAGTTCTTATCACATCTATTTCATCAATGGCATTCTATGGTTTGATGCTTGAGTATGCCCTTGATGGCAGCTCAAACTATATAGCTTGGAAGGATCACATGGAGGTAGTTTTTGAAGATAATGGCCTTAAGGATTTCATTGATCAAGAAATTCCTAAGCCTACTAACAAGACTGAGTAGGTGGAATGGAGGAAGTGTGTGGCTAGAGCTAGGAGAATTCTCTTGGAGGCAATGTGATATCACATTGTCTTGAGCCTCCATGGGAGGGAGACTTTGCATGCAATGTGGAAAACATTAAAAGATTTATATTAGAATAGTAGTGATTAGAGGAAGTTGGAACTGAAGGAAAAACTTCGAAACATCAAGTGTGAAAGGGTTGAGACAATCTCTATGTATCTGACCAAGCTCATTCGTGCAAGCTCATCACATGCAGAGATGAGCTTGCAAGTGTAGGGGTCATGAAATCAGATGAGGATATGGTGAGTCTAACACTCCTTGGCCTTCCTAAGAGCTAGCATAGCTATGAGGACTCGGTGAATTGAAGGGAGAAACTGCCAGATTGGGAATGACTATGGTCGGATTTGATGCAGGAGGATATCAGACGAAGCACCAGAGACAGTTCTTCATCCATGCATGATGAGGAGAACTTTGCCTTAGTGAGTAAGGCGAAGAAGGTGAAGGAGAAGGTTTCTGTTTCCAAATTTAGTTCTTCCAATTATGGGAAGAAGGTTGACAAATCAAAAGTCTGATGCTTTCATTGTCATGAGGTGGGCCATTATGCTGCAAATTGTCCATAGAGGAAATCCAAGAAGGGATCCAGGGAAGGATCTAAAGGTGGGGCACTTGCTTCATACTTTGAGTTGGATTTCACACTCTTTACATGCATGGTTTCCTCCATGGTGGGAAGTGGTTGGTTTCTTGATAGTGGAGCTTCTTTCCACATGACCGACAATAAGATTTTGTTCAGTACTTTGGAGGAGAAAGATCTCCAGATACTGATAGCGATGGGTAATGATGAGAAGTATAGTGTCTCAGGTGTAGGCACAGTTATTTTTCAGAGGGATCACGGATCTCACCTTACCTTGACTGATGTCAAGTATGTACTAGCACTGAAGAGAAACTTGGTGTCAATCGCAATCCCAGAAGACAGAGGCTATGATGTAGTCTTCAGTAAGGGAAAGGTTTTCCTTAGACACATCATCACTAGACAGGTGAAGCAGATTGGTTCATGGGTCAAGAACTTGTATGCTGTTGAGGTTCAATATGCATGCAAATCCTTGAGTAGCAAGGCAACTGATGGAGACGTGGTGGTTGAGAGGGAGGGTATATTACTTCTCAACACGTAGAGCCAGAAGAAGTCTCAGATGATTGTGGAGGAGCCATGATTGGTGCAGTAGCTTCAAAAGGTTGTGGAGTAGCCACAATAAGGGAAGTTGAGCAGAGATCGAGTAGAGACATCTACTCATGCAGAGATCTCTAGTAGGGGGAAATTTCGAGCCAAGTGGGCTAAGGGATCACATGCAACCATACCTCCAGGTAGAAGGTGGGGTGATATAGAGTGGTTGTCCCAAGGAGGAGGGGTAGGATCCTTGAGGTACCCAACCTCTTGGATGAGACGTTACTACAGGAGCCCCGATGTGGAGTAGCAGGAACTAACTAATTGGGTAGAGACAGATCCAGATGGAGCGACAGAGAGAGAGACAGTTTAGGGAATCCCAGGACAACGCATAGCTAGTAGGCTGTAGCAATACAAGAGCCACAAGTGTTTTGCACAGTGCTAGGCGGCACAGAGAGGTGTGCAATGGTGCGAGATGCATGGAGATGTTGCAGTAGCACAGATGTCAGAGAGGGAGCACTTTTCAGTAGCAGGTAGAGCTTCAGCATCAGAGTATGTTCCTAGCCCAATAGAGTGGTCAGTTGGGAGTGTTTTTGTTCAAGTGTTGTTGGAGCAAGTGGACTTGGTAGATCTATGGAAGGAAAACAATCTAGAGTTATGGGATCAAGTTCGAGGGAAAGCCTTTCTTGTTGAGAGGGAGTGTTGAAAAATGTGCAACAAGAAATGTTAAATCTAGAATGTGCTAAAAATAGACCTCCTAAAAATACCATGTCTAAAAATAGCAGTTTGGCCACTAAGGTCATTGGCCACATTGGGTGAGAGGTGAAACTACAAAAAATAGAAAGTTCTAAAAATAGCATTTCTAGGTCCCTTCCTATTTATAGCAGTCCCTAGTCTATCTATAGGAAGTAAAATTAATTTTGGTCTTAACAGAAATTGGAAATATTAATTAATTAATTCAGTTGAGTTAATTAATTATGGAAAATTAAACTTGAAGTCTTTATGAGATCACGCAATTATTTTCTCCCTTGATTTAGGAATTTATCCCTTGATTAAAGGAGATAAGGTTTAGTTCTATAATGAGAGAATCAGTTGACCTAGTTCTAACTAGTCAAGTCCACGAGATTATTTTAACAAGTTGTTAAAATAATAAAATATAATTTGTTAATGCTTGCATGCATGTGACAACTATTATTTTAGATAACTGAGGATTCACTCATGGATAACTGTTGCATGTCAATTCTGTCAAAGACCCAGTTGATATTAGATGTGGGACAGTGTACTATCAGATGCTTAACTATTTCTAGTAAGCAGTTTTTGCATGGTTGAGGAACTAGTGTTCTCAAGGAATACGTAGTTGGACCATTGGTTGTTTTTGGTATGTTGGAATTAATAGCATATGCTTTTGCTATTATTTCCTAAGCAAAATACGTAACGACCATAGGGAAAGCCCATATAAATTGGGCTTGGGTGGTTCATGAGACATATCTTCATATCTTCATAGTTTATTGAGAACTGAATAGCTTGAGAGCTAATTCTTTTTGTATTGTGAAGAGGATTTCCACTTGATTGATAACACAATGTTGGGGTTTTATGTTGGTGCTTTCCCCAGTGATATATTCTGTGTTATGTGTGATTGATTTCTCTTGATCAGTTATGCATGTTTCTACTTGATGTTGCTCATGAATTCGATTATGCTTCCGCTTAATGTTTTTTTAGAAGTAGAACAAGTATTATGCTTTAGGACATTGTGTATATCGATTTGTTCTACAGGTGAAATTTCTACATGGTATCAGAGCTAGCTGATTTGTAGAACAATTCTACAAATCGTGCTTGTCCGAAGGACAATTATCCTACCTTGTTTATCAATCAGATTGTTGATGATTGTGCTGGTAGTGAGATATTTTCATTTATGATTAGTTTTTTTCTGGCTACCCTAAGATCAACATTTTCCCATCAGACCAACATAAAACCACATTTATTTGTCCATGGGGCACATTTTCATATCGAAGGCTCCCATTCGAATTGAAAAATGTTGGGGCAACGTTTCAGAGGGCAATGAATTGTGCCTTCCATGACATTAAACACATTGTAAAACCTTATTTGGATGACTTACCTACCCACTAGAAACATTGTGCAATCATCCCATACATCTTAGAGCTATATTTTTACGTTGTGGACATTATAACATCAGGCTCAATCCACACAAGTGAGTGATTTGTGTGCAATCCAACTTACTTCTCAGCATCGTTGTGTCGTAGAAAGGAATTCGTATAGATCCATTGAAAATCCAAGCGATCCTAGATTTTACTTCTCCTTCCTTTCTTGTTCAGCTACAGTGACTCCAAGGGAAGACTAACTTTCTACAGATATTTGTTCCCGATTATGCCGAATTGACCAAAGGATTTACTCAACTGTTGAAGAAAGGGGTTCCCTTTCATTGGGACTACACTGCCAAAAAGATGTATGATGATTTGAAAGGTGTTCTAGTTTGGGCATCATTGTTGTATCCCACGGATTATCAACGCGATTACTTCATGTACCTCGTCGCTACAGTTACTACCATCACTATGGTATTGGTCCAAGAGGATGACATTGGGGATGAACATACCATTTATTATTTGAGTCGAAACATAAATGATACATAAATCAAATATACTCACGTTGAAAACTTAGCTTTGGCGGCTGTTGAGGCTATCCAAAGGTTTCATCTTATCCTATTTTTCAAGATTATGGTTGTTTCTAATTGCAACCCCATGACGTACATCTTGTCACGACAATTTATGGGGGGAGAGTATTCCAAATGGATTTTCATCCTCCAGGAATTCGATTTGGAGTTCAACAAATCCAAATCCAAGAAATCCTTAGTCTTTACTGAACTGATCTGCGACCTTCCCACTCCCAAAATTGAAACGACATTTGATGATTTTATTCTAGACAAGTTGTTGTTCTTGATAGATTCATCTGACCCGTGGTATGGAGACATCATCATATATCTCTAGACCCAAACTTTCTGGCCCAAAATCCCTCGCTCTAAGCAACGACGTATTCGATATCAGGCTAAAAACTATATTATAATTGGTGACACCCTTTATCGTCGTGGTATCAATAAGATTTTTCGACAGTGCCTCTCTCATGAGGAGGTCGAGAAAGCTCTAAATGAATGCCACACTAGGGAATGTGGTGGCCACATTTCTATTTATGCCACCGCACAAAATATTTTACGTGTTGGTTATATTTGGCCTACTATGTTTCACGATTATATCCTCATGGTCCAAAAGTGTCATGCCTGCCAGATATATGATTGTAAAACCCATGCTCCACCAGCTCCTTTACATCCTGTTATCGCCATTGGACCTTTCGCGAAACAGGGCATTGAATTTATGACATGTAACCCTCACTCGACCAAGGGGACATGGATACATCATTGTGGTAGTAGACTATTTTACCAAGTGGGCTAAGGCGATGCCTACATATAATAACACCAACGAAACAACTGCTCTCTTTCTCTTCAATCACGTCATTGCGAGATTCGGTGTACCATAGGCTATAGGTATAGACCATGGGAAGCATTTCCGTAATCACATGACATCTGAGCTCATGCCAAGTTGGGACTTCACCATGAAATCTGAAGCCCCTACTACTCACAGGTGAATGGGAAAGTCGAAACAATCAACAAAGTCTTGAAAACAATGTTGCAATGCACGATAGGGATCTACAAATCAGATTGGCATCTTATCCTTTATGCATCCTTGTGCGCATATCGAAGCTCTATTCAAACTGCTATCGATTCACGTCGTTTCAATTGGTGTATGGTCTAGAAGCAATCCTTCCTATTGAGTGTGGAATTATATCTTTGAAACTTGTTGTCGAACTCCTCCCTTCCACTTCCACAAAAGAAGAGTGTCTCTTGCATATGACATGCTTAGGTGAAACCTAGTGTGATGTCTTAATGGTCAATGAGGGCCACAAGAAACACATTAAGGCGTAATACGATAAGAATGCTAAGCCTCGTGACTTCTTGGAAGGTGTTGTAGCGGCTACAACCACCCTCCAAAATTTTGCCTTAGCTTCGTTTTAGAGCCCCCCTACCAACCATCATGAGTAGCATGTCTTGCACTGTCAAGTACACAAGCTTCATTGGTTTTTCAGAAGCTTGCCAGCCTATGCATGATTCTTTTCTTCACTCCCCTCACAGGCTCCCACTTCGGACTTGGTCCAGCTGCTGGTTGAGAAACTCCCTCAAGAAATTGCGCAATTTTGGAGGGGAATGAGTCTTCCCTCCATAAATTGTGCAAATCTGACTGGCAGCCTGCTGGGCCGAGAAATTGCGCAATCCTATCAAACAATCTTCCTCTTGAAAATTTCGCAATCTGGCCCAGTGGGGTAGCTCAGCCCAGAAATTGCGCAATTATGGGCAGCAGTCAGCTGCTCCTCCCAAAAATTACATAATCCCTCTAGACAGCCAGCCCGCTTCCTCCTAGGAATTGCGCAAAAGTACCTACCAGTGAAGCAGGCTGTTGCGTGTGCCTTCAAGTTGATCAATTCCACCCGGGGTCGAGGAAACTTGACTTGCATGCATGGGATTATTTTTCCCGAAATAGAAAAACGACATGAAAAAAGCATCCCTAGATTTTAGGGAGCTATTTTTAGCAGCTAGAGGTTACATGCAAAGATCGTTTAAGAAACCTTCCTCCAAGTGTCACTTTTTCCTAGACTTGTGGCATGCGCATCATGAGCCTCAAACTTATTTATTTGATGCTTCAGAGCTCATTCTTCACATTGATCTTGGAGCTTTGACATCCCACAACATGTCCAGGAGTCTTCAACACATTCAGCTCAACTATTTCCAGGTAAGTCCGCTTTACTTGTCTTTTGCAGCATTTCTGTCGCTTTTTGTGTTTTGGATTGTGTGAGTATTGTCTGCTTTATTTCTGTGAATGCTTACTATTGTTTGCATGCATTTTAGCTTGTACAAGCATTGTTTCAGTTTTCATTAGCATCTCACTGTTGTTGCATGCATGAAACTGTTTTTCACGAACGGTTGCCAATTCAACGACTCATTTCACACACATGCATGTTGTTCCATTTTCTAAATATTGCATTCACTATTAACATGCATGATCATTCACTCCTACTTACACTCAGTATCACCATGCATTCACATCTTCATTTGCTTTCGTTTGCCTGTCAGTGGGTCTGGGCAACCTTGGCTTGGACTCTACCTCACCAAGACAACATTGCGCAATTCTGAGAGGGAAGGCTCTACCTTCCTCCCAGAAAATGTGCAATTTTGGCCAGTCACTGCCCTCCAATATTTCTTTGTGAAATTCTGAGAGGCAGTGACTGCTGGCCCAGAAAATTGCGTAATGCAGTCCCTGGGCTTGCATCACTTGCCAGTTGAAATTGTGAATTTCGTAATCTCAGCACCCAACAGGCCATTCTGGATTGTGCTTTGCGTAATCCCAGCGATCAAATAGCCTCCCGATAGTCCAAGTTGCCTTTTGCGCAGTTTTGTTAGTCAGTCTCCTGGCCTCTTAGTGAAAATTACACAATCCTTGCCAGTAGTTCCCCGGGTATGTTGCATGTCATCCCTCAAGTTTTCTTTGTTTTTAACTGACAGATTTCTTACCATGCATGTCGCCATGTCTCCAGATATAGCAGGTGTTATTTTCAACATAATAATATCATTTTAATTAAATATATAGCCGTTTCTGGGTCAATTATAGCCGTTAGCCCTGTCCAATCTATTATAGCCGTTTTTCAGTCAATCCCAGTCGTTGGTAAGTAGGATCTCCCTATTTAAGATATAGCCATGATCCGATTCTTCAACTTGTCCTGACGATGAACCACACTTGTTGGTTCGAAACGCGTCGACAAATGTACTATCATGTGATTTACGCCGAAATATTTTTCCTCATAACTTGATATGGATCACAGAAGCCTCAATTCAACATGATTATAATTGAAATGAAAATTCAAATGTCGAGAGTGGTTATACCTTTCCTTGCTGTATCTAGTGTAAGTATGGTGATGAGAGCTTGCCTCAGCTCTTTCCCTTCAATGGAAACTACCATGGGATGAAGGGGATGTTTTCCCATCATTCTTTTTCCTTGATAATTTTGACGATGTCTCGGAAGAATCTGACACCTTCGAGCATTCTCCCTCGGTGTATCTCAAGCCTACAAATTGAGGTCTCTGCACAACCTCCAAAGGTTTAGTTATGCCTTGGTTGTTAACACCAAGTTCTTTTTCCTCTTCGTGCCTTGTCCTGGTAAGGAGCCTCATGTTTGTCCTTGTATTTGGGATCTCCAATATCCAACAGAAATCATACTATGTGAAGACGAAACTGAAAGGAAATCTACATATTTTACCTCCTCTGTCGATTTGGAAAGAACTGATGAGGGTTGCTCATCATCTGTTGTTGGTGGGTCGCTAGCTGTCTCAGTGCATTCCCCAAGTCTTGCCTGACGGGGTAATTCTTCTACTTTGATGGGGTTGACAATGCCTTGGCCATTAATGCCCAAGCCTTTTCCCTCATACCCCATTTTCTTTAATAGTTTGGAGCCAATACCTGTGGTATGATTTTCAAAAACAGTGAAATCATCATAAGGACATATACATGAATTCAGAGAATTGCATTTTACCTCACATGGGTCACGTTGTAGCTTTTCCAAGGCCTCGTCCTTTGCTTGCAGCTGTCATAGAAAACTATGTTTCTCCTCTTTCTCTTCTTGTAGATGCATCTTCAACTCAACATTCTCTGTTTGAAGGTTTTGGTTGTTGTGCTTCAGTTCTTCCAGGGCTTCTTCTGTGGCTTGCAACTGCTGCAATCCACAAATTCAATTTTGCACTATTTGGCGCCACAAATCTAATGGTGCATTTAGATTCTCCATTTTTTCATTTTATTTTTCGACCACTTTTCTAAGTGGAGTGCAGGTGTCAGCATTCATGTGTGAGCAGTCATTTCCATGCAATTTGACGCCGTGAGATCGATGGTCCGAACAACTTCAGTAGTTTGACATCCTCTTCTTCAGATGGCCCCTAGATGCGAGGTATATGCAGTGTGTTCATGCACTTCGTTTGATATGCATTGTGCTGCACAAATCCCTATTTGATGCTTGATGTGGGACCTTGTTTCTTACTCATTTTCATGATTCCTGCTTGATGTGATGCAGAATCATCTGTGTGATGTACTTGTTGTCATGATTCATCATGTTGTGTTTTGAGATCCCTTTGTTGTATGTTGATGGGATACTCATGTTGTCATCATGTATGTTTGCATGGAGATCCCTTTTATGCCATGTTGGCAGGATGCTCATGATCATCATGCATGAGTTTAGGTCATACTGATATGAGTCCTTTTTTTACTGAGAGTTCCTGTAGTAGAACATCTCTTGGAGCCATTCATGCGTGAGGGAATTTTCCTTATATGATAGCGACATCACCTCTTATGTACATCATCACTATTGAGAGCACTTAATGCAGTGGCCTACACCATCTTGACGCTGGGGCCTAGAGACGTAGTCCCTCCTAGATGAACTCCGTTATCAACGGCATATGTTTTCATGTGCTGATGATTTTCATGTTCCTCTTCTTTACAACATGCAAATGTATTCATTTATGTTCTTTTAAAAAATGAAATTTAACACATCATGAAAGTAAAAGGTCTTGGAAGGGTCCTTTGTCACACCCAGACCTGGGTCACTCATTCGAACAACTGGCACAAAGCAGACAGGGTGAGAAGTCGCAGGAGTAGGACTTCGCTCAAGATATCGAACAAGCACTTGAGCAGATGGATATGGATATGGATATGGAGCAATAAGAGTTAGAGCAAGACATCGACCTCATGCCTTGCCACCAAGTGGCCGATCCACTAGCTTCACCAGATCTGAAAGTGGAGCAAGTCCCAAGCGATCAAGGAGACACTGAGATCCTTAGAGACAATCTGGAAGAAGAGATGCACAACATATCATTCAACGAGTAGCAACATAGAATTTTGCAATCTTGCAAAGTGTTTACTCCAGATGACAACACATCTCCTGCACAGTTTGAGGAACGAGTGATCATGTATGACGTCCACAAGCATCCAACAACATTGGTCGATGCTACCAGAGCATATACCGAAGCCACTAGCTCGAGTGTTCACTTCTTGATAGCAAAGAACAAGCGAATGGATAAAGAGTTACAAACGACCAAGCAGGGAGGAGAGCTGGTTAAAACATCTGCTCGAGCAAAGTTGAAGAAGGCGATATTGGATGAAGTATCATCCCTTGAGACGGTCATTACGGGCATTGTATTCCAGATTTGGTACCATGCATAAGGCAGTTGACCATATCAACGATTGGCAACAACGATGTTCTAGGAGAGCACGTATCTTGTCAAACATGCATACTGTTGTTGACTACATGCAAACATGGATAATGAGATACAAGGGAGCCTCGTTACACTTGCCCAAGATGATGAAGCCCAGAGCAATCAAGCTAAAGGCATGAATCCGGAGTCAGATCCAGAACTATGAAGAACTTCCGCAGCTCATCACTAGTTTGTAGGCTTCCCATGCATAGGTATTCAAGAGTACGGATGTTGTTGTGCACGCACATGCGATCCCATCTATTCAGACACTCATCGAGGAAAAGACAAAGGCATAAGTCCGACTGGAGCTTGACTCATACGTTGACGAGTTGATGTGCATAGCCACCAACGCAGACTTGGTTTTAGTGCAGACACCATGCATCAGTATGTTGTTGGTCCGTCCGCACTTAAGATAATGATGCACATGTTATTAGACGAGTTGGACAGAGGAGCCACAACAATGTACCTGGGTGCAATGGAGGCAAGATTTCATTTCCAGAAAGATGTCACTACAGAGTACATGGACACCATTGCAGACTACCAATCTTGGCATCAGTTTGCCACCGTGGACCATCGTGAGGCTGTCGAAGAGATGGTCTTCCCATAGTTGTCTGAGTCATAGTGATTTCTTACATGGCTTTCTTAAGCCTATTTTGTCTCACATGGGTACATGTGTAGATTGTATGTAATGTCTTATCAAGTGGAAGTTCAAGTGTCGATAGTTGGATGTAACAGTCATAGAGTAGATGAGGAGTCATGAGGCTAGATGAATTGTCACAAAGGGGAATGTCAAGGGCCACCCCACCCTTTGCTATATATAGTCCCTCATAACTCATTATAGATGCTTTTGGTCAGCCAAGCTTCCGATAGGAGTATCTTAGAGAAAGCAGAGAGTATTGTAACGAGCCTTGTCTTCTCCATTGTGCAGAGCTGGTATATCTCTTTGGAGGAGCAGGCGGCAATGACTGTAATGTTCTGCTGTTGGGACTAGTGGTTGGTCATGGTTGTACTGTATGATTGGAACTTTCACTTCTTAATATAATAGAGCCAACACGTTTCATGCATATGTGATGGGCCTCTAAATTAGACACAAGTTAACGCTCATGCCTCTAAATTAAAACATAAATTAATGCCTATGACCATCCCTTAGCACATTAAAAATCTCTTTCTGCATTAGATAATATATTTTTAAGTTTAATATATTCATTAGGAAGGTTTATGAATAATTGGATATTTGTGCCTAATATTATTTATTTTTGTGGAATATTATGAGAATATTGGGCAGATTATGAAGATTTCGAGGAGGAGATAATTTAGGGACTTGTTCCCTACTATAGGAGGATCAATAATAAATAATAAATCAACAATATATTATGGAATTATGGCACAGATTGTGGAACTCCAATGATTGAGAAAATCTAGGAATGTGTTCTTTGCCATTTAATGCAGATTCCTAGTATTGGGGACCAGATCCACTAATCAAGGAATTTTTGTGGGGAAAGCTTCCTCCATTCATGGGGAATTATTCTTAATAATTTTGTATGAGTACCAAGTCAAATTTGCATAGCATAGATTGTGGAACTCCAATGATTGAGAAAATATAGGAATGTGTTCCCTGCCATTTAATGCAAATTTTGAGTATTGGGGACCAGATCCACCCGGAGGGATTTTGGTGGGGAAACTTCCTCCGTTCATGGGGAACAATTCCTAATTATTTTGTATAAATACCAAGTCGAATTTTCCTCTAGGGAGAGAATTTTCATTAGTCTTCTTGTGGAGAGAACTCGTATTTTTGCAGCTCCATTGTATTTTCTTGCACGGACGTAATTCTATTGATGAAAATAATGAAGATTTCTGTCATGTTCAGATTCTAAATCTTGTTCTCCTCCATAGGTCTCTGAGTTTCCTTGGGCTTGGCCATCCTAGGAACCTCAGAGCCCTTTTGTATCATTTTCTTTCCTTCTTTTCACTGCTTATTCACATGCATCTCTAGTTTTTATTTCTTTCTATTTCTGCATTTATTAATAATGATTTCTTGTTGTAGGAATGAGTTAAATGGTTAATGTAAGTTCTTTTTCAGGATCACAAGCATTATTTCATCCTTGGAAAATCTTTGGAAGTTCATAGTAATCATTGAGCTGCTTGGATTAGTCTTCTTAATCCCAAATCTAGATTGTCGGACTTCCTTTTTATCAAAGAACAATAAATTTCTGTTATTTTTTAGCGAATGCTAACAAGCTTCAATCGTGTTGGTTCCACTTGCATTAGATCAAAAAAAAATTCTAGTTCATAGAAAAAATTACCTCATTGTATTTGCACTTGATTTTATTAGCCATATTTTAGATTTACTAGCTTACTAGTTCTCGAATTTCTAGATTTTTGACTAGTAATGTTTTTCTATTTTTTTAGCATGGGTTAACATAGGTCTTTTTGAGTGATTCCACTTGGAATGGGGACCTAAGACATCCTAGTTAATAACCAAATTTGTTCCATCCAATTTGGATTTGAGTTGTTTGGTCATTCGATGAATTATAATAAATATGTACATCTTGTAGGAAATCATTGTAGCATCTTGTAGGAAAGCTTGTTTTGAGTCTGATTTGAGAAAAACCATCATTAAAGCTGGGATTAGGCCTCTACTTAACCTCCATGCCATCAAGACCATTTTAACCCTCTTTCTCCACACTTAGGTCAGCGTTTTGCTAGTTTTCAAGGGTAGGATTTGATTTCCATTTCTTCTATCTTCACTCTTCCATTAGATCTCATCAATGTTTTATATCATTCTACAAAGTTTTCCTCATGCATGAAGTAGAAAACTAGCTCATGAAATTATGTTTCCTTTAGATAATTCAAATTCTTCTTGTTTGCATGATTTTGGGTAAATATCAATGTTTATGCAGTGCAGGTGTTTGAAGAGTACAGAGAGATTTCATAGTCAGCAACCTCATCCCAACTTCATCCACCTATGGTCCTCACTTTCTTTCACTAAACCCTCACCAATTTCATCATTTCACAAGGAAACTTCTCCAATATTTTTGAGCAAATCTGACCATCTCCCAACTTTGGTTTTGAGTTCTGAAGTGGCCCTAGGCACTCCCTTTCCTCATTCCATCCACCAACCACCTTCCCTAAGCTTTCCATCGCCTTTGACATCCATCCATTTTCTCTCGGCTATATCCTGTAGGTTTTCCTGTAGTGGCTTGTTTTGAGGCTGAATTGAGGAAAAAGCCTCTAGGAAGCTAGCAAAGGGTCCCTACTTGTCCCCCAAGCAGTCTGACCATTCACCATAATCTCCAAGCCACCTTCCACATCACCAAAAGAGATTAGCTTTCACACTCTCACATGAAAAAAAGACAAAAAGAAAAACAAATTTATTTTATTCATTCTCATGCACAGTAGTAGAATATTTGATGGTTTGAATCTGCATGCTTAGGACAGTAAGATTGCATACATGTTAACTTAGCATTCTTTTGAAGCAAAGCCTCTTAGCAGTTAGTTAGAAAATGGTGTGTTTTAGCATTTGATTTCAGGTTCTTTCCTTGTACTTTATTTCTTGCAATAGGTTAAGGTTCCATTTCGAAAATTTCATTTTCTGCAATTAGTTTAGGATTTGACTTCAGTACATACACTCCATTACATAATGACAGCAAAGGAAGGACACATTGTATGCCGCACATATAGTGCCGATACCTCTTAAGTTTGTACGAACCCCAGGTTGATAATTAAAGTGGGTATCCTTGGGAGTTGCAGCATTCTTCTTGCAATACCAACGCTGATCAATATGTTATTAATGTATTTCAACTAACTTGTTTACTCTAATGATATATGTATATGTTTTCTTACACATGAACGTATGGACTTCTCTGTATCAGTATGTATGAATCTTACTGAAATGTGCTATTGGTTTAACCATCACTTTGGATTGCTAGCTTACTTTCCTTCCAGTTTGTAATGCTTCTTACCTCGTGTTTTCCCTTCTTAACTTCGTGCTTTCACAGGTTTCCAAGGGGCGCACTCACCTCCCCTATGTGTGTTAGAACTGTTCATGCACCTTCCTTGACTTGTTGCATATGTCACACCCTTGCTACAAACAAGGACATCTTACTTGCCTCTGTGCGCAACCACGGTCAAGGCGATATCGTATGACCCACTTCTAGGACTCCTACACCAAACGGTCTAAGGTCTAGTTGGGACTTCTTACCAGGGAGATCCCCTGACATGTTGGCGGGTCTAGCACCATCAACAGAAGGATACCTTGTCCTATTGTACAATCAAGAGTGTGATAAGGTAGGGTCTGGAAAGTTTGAGCCAATGTGGCTAGCTCGTACATTGTTAAACATGGTCTTGCTAAAGGGGTGTATGAGTTTATTGATTTCGATGGAGTTCCATTGGCGCAACCCAGAAATGGGTTAGACCTCAAGAAATACTATGACTAAGCCATTTCTGCATAGTTCGCTATATACATATTGTTTATATGTATGTTGAATGTGTTTGCAGTGTGTTCCCTTCAGAGTTTCCTACCATCTCCATTAATCTTGCTTTACATTTGGCTTGTAGACGTCAGCATCCATTCATCCATATGTTGGTTATGTTGATGGCGCTAGTCGTAGTACTCGAAACCTTTCCTCCGTAGCATGGGTTATATTTGCTCTAAATGGCGAGTTAGTGAGTTTATAAGGGATTTTCATTGGTCTCTCTACCAATAACATCGATGAGCATAGTGTAGTGATCGAGCTATTGTCTGATGCTATTTCTCATAGTATCCACCGTATAGTTTTCAGACTTAACTCACAACTTGTAGTACTACACTTGACTAATGTATATTTAGTTAGAAGTCCAACCATGCTTCATATGTTCTTAAGGGTTCACCATCTCGAGAGAAATTTTGATTATATCCAATATCAACACATTCCTAGAAGTCTAAACACATTAACAGATGCATTGGAAAATCATGTTTTAGACAGAAATTTGTCACATATGTTAATTAAATTCAATTCACATCACATACATTGAACAAGATAATAGAAAACATAAAGAAACACCGATAGGTAGATAACTGTATATATATAAAAGTTTGGTTTTACAAAAAGATGTGCCCAAGACACATATGGCCACACGACCTATCATATCAAAAATACATGTAGTCAAAATGTGGCCCTGTAAACCTCCTAGCAGACTAATCCTGATGGTGCTCATGATAACAAACAATTGCGTGAGATACTTTGCACAACGTCTGGGTAATATGATCGGGAACTCATATAGGATGGTGATGTAGTCTCATAGGGATATGATTAACCCTAGTCTCTGATATGTCTTGGGTCAATCCCTCAATATGTTTCTCAACCTCTGCGAGAGTCTTAGCCACATTGAGATCCTACAATACCTCCTGTGGCCCTGCAACAACCTGTACTCCAACCTGTGGCTAATTTGGGTCTCCAACACGCTGAAGATAAGACGAACCATTGGTCGAACGAGTCCAATGTACACATGTAAAAATTAATAGTTAGTCTTGGATACGTGAACAATACAATTTTTTTTTTGTAAAACTCAAAAAAAAAAATCAAAATGATTTTGTTTTTCCTATGGCGCTCTATTCCTCATCTTCAGGTACCACGAGCTCTAGATCTCCATGGTAGTCCATCATTGCATATGGATAGTCTTCAACCATAATGAGTTGCTTACGGAGCCATCAAAAGAAGACATGTGTGAAACTCATGGAAGGTGGACCTGCATGTCTAGACACGAGTTCTACCCACTACCTCATCCGTGGAGCTCTAGGATCTAGAAGCTCGAGTGAGATATGGTGTGGATGGAGTAATGCGAATGAGATCAAAATGGAACCATACCCAAACTTTTTCCACCACCCATCTTTTTCCTTGGTGAGTTGTTCTTTCATGTTTCCAATACCCCTTCACTCCAGTTGAACACTATCGGCTCTATGCACTTTAATGTGTATTGCATTTGGGATCTGTTATCCAAATGCAAGGTGGCCCTATCGACCAATCTAGCAATAAGGAATAGTATTGTTCTGAGAGGAAAACAAAGAGGAAAATAGACCACATCCTTTATCTCAAATTTTCCATCTTTTGTTGGCTGGGATCGAGGTCTACAATGTGCAACAATATAATCCTTGATAGTCTCTCCACCCCTTCTCGAACCAAATAGTGAGATAGGAGCACCTTTCCTAAATAAACCTGACAAGAAATAAATGTCTTCTACCTTTATGATGAATATATGTGATCCAAGCTTGAAGGATTGTGCCTGCACATCCCATGCCCAGACAAGATACTCTAATAGTTCCATCTGTTGTCTCATCCTAGGAAGCCAAAAGAATTTGAGAAGCCCACAGTTCCTCAATACTTAGATGGTTGCTCGATCATTGGAAACACCCATGTCTTGAACTTCCATATTTTCTTTCCCACCAAATCAAAGCCATTTCGTTCTGATGGATATCTGAAACATGACAAGAAAAATCATTAGAATAAATCTCATGCAAAAATTTGAGTGAAAGGAGTAAAAAAAAATTCAAATGCTCCCAACACACCCTACCAAAGGGAGACAGTGTGCTTCAACACCCTCCACAGTTATACTTTTATTGGCACAATGCACTTTTTGACAATGTTGGGGTGTGCTAGAGCTAGGGCGCAAAATTAATGCTCTAAGTCATTCAAAACTTGAAAAAAATTGCATGAAATGAAAAATTGGAACCGTGAAAATAAAGAGGAAGGCAAGATCTCCTACCTAGAAGTGATGACACCAAAAATGATCCACCAGATTGGCCGCAATTAAATGCTGAAGATCGGGGGAAAATGCACTCAGAGCTCACTCACAAAGAGGTAAAATGTGCAATGGTAAAAATTAAATTATATTTCACCTATTTATGGTCATTTTTAATGATTATTTAATTATATTTTATTAATTTGACCTAATTTTACCATGTATAAGATATTTTTAATATTTCAGTGATGTTCTGAGCAGGTTAATAATTATTTGAAGGAACTTATGACTTTTTTGAGTTGAAACAGATCATTTTGACTATGGAGCATACTTTTATCACTTTTTCAGGCTCTGTAAACTCATGAAAAAGGAACTCCATGGAGTCCTCTTTCAGCTCTTTTCAGACTCCCTAAACATAAAAAGATTTTCGAGCACTTGTCTTTTCGAACTCGTTAAAGTAAATGAAAAGATGTCTACTCAGTATTAGTTTAACCCTTTACCAGACTAAGATAGGCTATCTATGAAAAATGAATACATTAGTCAAACATGGCCAAGAGGTTCTCCTGATTATTGATTTCTATCTTTTTAGACTCAAGAGACTATTTATGAAAAGGAAACTTTGGATTTTTTTTTTGCCTCTTTTTTTGCCTCTTTTTTTTTTTTTTTTTAACAAGATCGGATAGTTGTTATATTATCAAAAAAGTTTTTGGAGCAAGCTCCTTTTACATTCCGCTGTTATGATATGATAGACTGAGCAATTAAATAGGCACGCAGACCTTTCTTCTGTGCTTGGTATCAAAAATTCAGAAGTTTTTCTTAGCTATTCGAGAGTATTGTTTTAAATATTAACCCGCTAAGAAAACAAATTTATATAGCATATTTCACAGATTTTATGGTTTGTGAACTGGGAGAGTATATTCTGTGGCCTTTTCCATATGTTTTGCATTTTGTTGTTCCTTAAGTTTGTTGTTCCTTGTGTTGTTATTCGTTCAGCGTGCTGTCCCTTGCTGCTATTCCATCGACCTACTGTTCCTTTGGTCTGTTGTTCCTTATGTTGTTGTTCCTTTTTCTTGTTGTTGTTCCTTCTTCTGTTGTTCGTTCTACTTACTATTCCTTGCTACTATTCCTTCACCCTGTTGTTCCTTCATTCTGTTGTTCCTTCGGCTGCTGTTCTTTCCGCTGTTGTTCCTTTTGGTTGCGGTTCCTTCTGGCACTGTTCCTTCCACTGTTGTTCCTTCTAGTATTGTTCCTTCATCTTCTTGTTGTTCCTTCTGCTGTTGTTCCTTCGGCCTGCTCTTCCTTCAGCTATTGTTCCTTTAGTTGTTGTTCCTTTTGGTTGATGTTCCTTCTGGCACTGTTCCTTCCGCTACTGTTCCTTCTGGTTGTTGTTCCTTCCACTGTTGTTCCTTCTTCTGTTGTTCCTTCAGTCCGTCGTGATTTTCCGCAGTGCCTCTGCTTTTCTCCTAAAATTTGTGATCCAAGCTTTCATCACTGACATCTTTCATGTGTTGTTCCTCGCTGTCATGATTTTTCCTTTCATTATCCGAGTTTTTTTTTTTTATTTCCTGATGGTTGCGGATTCCTTGTTGCTCTATACATTCTCTTCCTTGATGTTTCTCTCTACTTCTTTTGTGCTGTCCTATTGTATGCCAAAACTTCATTCTTGTCAATTTTCGATGGGAGTTATGGCATGCTGAGATAGTATTCCTCCTGATTCTCTCTGAGGATTCCTTCTTCCTTCTCCACAACCTGATTTGCATGATGACCTGCTTGCTTATTATGCATCCTCAAGATGTGTTTGAAGGTTTCATTTCCAGATCCTGCTAAATTCCTTCTAGTTCTTTGAATGATTCGGCTCATAAACTTGTCGTCGGGGTCCCTGTTTCAAGCCATAATCTCGATTATGATGGCTGAGTCTCCTACGATGATAGGATTTTGAATTCCTTTTTTTTTAATCAGTCTTGTTCCCATCAATAAATTGTATGCTTCCGCCTGATTATTTGACATTTGTCCCAATCCTCACTCGTAGGTGGTTATTTTTTCCCCATTTGGACCATAAATTATTCCACCCGCTCCTTCTTTTCCGGGATTATTCTTTGAGGCTCCGTCAAAATACATACAGTGTCTATTCTGAGTTTTCATCCAGCTTTCCAACTCCTCTTGCGTCATTCTTAATTTCCATTTTCCTTTTGTATTTTCTTTTCTCTGACCTTTTTGCCCATTGTTGTCTATTATGGCCTTGCTGAGCCAATCCCTTTCCTCTTGTTGAAGAATGCTATAGTCCATTGGTGGAGTTCCTTCTGCGTTGAGAATTTCAAAAGTCATTCCCCAAGTTTTGTATAGTGTTTTCCCAATTCTTGGGTTTTGATTTTTGAAAACGCTCTTGTTTCGAGCCAACCAGATTTGCCAACATAGAACTGTTGGTATACATTTCCATATTCTTATAATCGTGGCTTTCTTCTTTGTTTCATAAGGGTAAGCTTTCTCAAAGTTTCTGAGAAATTCCAGCAATGGTTTTTCAAAGCTTAAGTTAATTTCCAATGGTTGTATTAGTTGCTTCCAGCATTCCTTTGAGAATTCACACTCTTGGAATAAATGTTGTATGTTTTCTTCCGCTTGCTGGAATAAAGGGCATCTTGATGGCCCTTGAATGCCTCTTTTTTTTTAGATTTTCTGCAGTCAAAATCTTCCCTTTTAACAAGGTCCATATGAAAAATTTTATTTTTGGCAGGCTTTCTGACTTCCAAGCTAGTTTCCAGGGGTCCCATTCCTAGTGATCGATCTACTCTTGGAGGATATTATATCCAGATTTAACTGTGTACTGCCCATTGTTTGGATCGCATAGGTAGCTATCTTCCTCATCATAATGGGTAGGAGCTACCCCTTTTAAATGTTGTTTGATTTTTTTCCATTGTCCTTCTAGGTTTACTAGAATGGTTGGAATTTTCCACTCCTGCCACTCCTTTTGGTTCCATAGAGAGATTGAATGGATAGTGTTGTATCCATTTTCTTTTAGCCATTCCTGAATGCCTTCAACTTCTGAGAGATTTTGGATTTGATCTTTCCCAATGACCCTATCCTCCTATATTGAAATGGTTTTCTCGTTACCTGGAATTTTTGAGATGTGGCTTCTCATTAATGGAATTACTTTTTTGACTAGCTTCCATACTTGGGAACTTTGTCTGATTGGGTTGATTCCTTTCAACAACTTTTCTTTGGATCCATCCATGTATTTGTTAATTAGAATTTTTTTCCACTAGCTTTCTTTACCTGTTATGAGTCTCCACACTATTTTCATACCAAGAGCTGCATTCATTAGTCCAGGCAGTCGAATAAATAGCCCTCCCTTTTCATATGGTAACACTACTTGATCCCACTTGACCAAGCTGAACTTCTTGTTTTCCTGCTTCTCACCTTGCCATAGAAAGATTCTCATAATTAACTCCATCTGTTTATGGGTGCTTGTCGGTGCCATAATTATAACATATTGATAAATCAGCAGTGCTGCAAGAAGAGCTTTAATTAGAGTCACCCTTCCAGCGATATTTAACCACATCATTCCCTAATTTTTTTTTTATCTTAGCTTGCATTTTTTCGATCTGTTTTGTCCATATTTCGGCTTTCATGCTCTCTTTGGAGATTGGGAGTCCCAAGTAGAGGAAATGGCTCCATATTTCTTGTGCTCGGGTTTCCATGATTTGGGATATCCTTTGCATAATTCTAGGTGGAACATTCCTGCCATAAATCTTGCATTTAGTGTTGTTTAATAACCCACCTGACACCCGTAGGAATTTATCCAATGTTTTTTTAAATCTTCTGGCTATTATTATTGATGGTCCTCCCATCAGCAGAGTATTGTCCGCAAACAAGGAGTGGTTTATGGTTTTTATTTCTTTTGCTATTCTTATCCGTGTTATAGCTCTTTCTTTCCTTTGGGCTTCGAGAGCTCTGCTTAAAGTCTCTGCCATTATTATGTAAAGAAAAGGGGAAAGAGGGCAGCCTTGCCTAAGACCTCTTGTGCTTTGGAAGAAATTGTTGGGTCTTACATTTATGAGAGGGGCTATCCATGGAGTGGAGATGCATGCCTGAATCACACCTGTTATTTCTTCTGAGAAGCCAAGTTTATGGAGGACAACCATGAGATAAGGGTGGCTGACCCTATCAAAGGCATTTGCCATGTATAGTTTAACTATCATGACTTTCTCTTGCTTTTGGATACTAGAATGGATAGCTTCCTGGACAATTATGACATTATCAATGATTTTCCAGTTTGGCACAAACCCTCCTTGGTTTTCAGATATGATTTGAGGCAGCACTTTCTTGATTCTGTTTGCCACTAATTTGGTTATTATCTTATAAGATGAATTACATAGAGAGATGGGCCTGAATCTATTGAAAGTAATGGGATTTGCCTCTTTTGGGACAAGCGCCAGATAGGAGGATTTTGTATTGCCTCCCATCTTTTTTTTTTTGAAGGTGTTTTTCACCATTCTTATGAAGTCTTTTCTTATTGTATACCAGTGATTTCTAAAGAAAGCTATGGTGAAACCGTCTGGCCCTAGTGCTTCATCTGGGTGTAGACTCCACATGGCCTCCACTATCTCTTTCTTTGTTGGCTCTTTACACAAATCCGCGTTTCGTTCTCTCTTTATTTATTTATTTATTTTTTTTTTTGTGCTGCAAAATTTCTTCATACCAGTGGTTTCATCTGTGGCTGACAGTAGATCTTTGGAATGCCTGTGGGCTGCTTTTTTTATTTCTTCTGCTCCTTTAATTTCTTGATTTTCCACTTGGATCTTTTCTATCTGATTTCTGGCTCTTCTAATCTTCATAGAATTATGGAAAAAAGACGTGTTCCTATCACCTGCCTTGAGCCATAAACTCCTAGACTTCAATCTGGCCTCTTCTTCATCTTTCTTGTTTTCCTTATAGATTTCCCAAAAGATTTCTCTCTCTTTTAAATAGTCATGCCTGCTTTCCTCTTTCCCCTCTTTCTCCATTTGCATGCTTTCCATTTTCTGTTGGAGTTCTTTTTTCTTTTATTTTCTTTTTTGTTCCTCTGTTCTTGCCCATTCTTTTAACTTGGCTCTTAAATTTTTAATTTTTGTCTCCCATATGTAGTGGGGTGAACCTACTACTCTTGGTTCCCATACTGTTTTAACTAACTTGTTGATTTCTTTGTTGCTATCCCAGGTTGAGCTATATCTGAAGGGGAGCGGGCCCTGGTTCTCCAGCTTACCCAGAGCTATTATAACTGGTTTATGATTTGATGGAGAGGTGTTGATGATTTTTTATTTTATAGAGTTGTATTCTGCTGCTATAATTTCTTGAATTAATATCCTATCCAACCTTTCTTTGATATTACTTTTACCTATTCTTTTGTTGTTCCGGGTGTATTTCTCGTTGTTTGGGGAAATGTCAAGAAGGTTATGTTGCTCCATAATTTCTTCTAGAGAGTTCCTAGAGGGGTCTGTTTGATTATTTCCTCCAAATTTTCCTCAATACTTCTTACCAGAGTTAAATCTCCTCCTAAAATCATCTTCCTTGCTTGATTTTCTTGTAAGATTTCCTTCAAAGAAGCCCAACACTATTCTTTATCCTTATAGTGATTGGGGGCATAGATGTTTATGACTCTGTACCTCTCCCTTGTACTAATTTTCTTGAGGTCCGTTATTATCCAATGCTGATATGTTTTCTTTTGAATCAATTCCCATATTCCTTTTTTCCGTATTGTGCATATGCCTCCGGATGCTCCTATTGCCTGCATGGCTTCCCCTTCATACTTCCTAAACTTTTTTTTTTAAATTTTCGGTGTCTTGATTACCTGCCTTTGTCTCCTGGATCATTAGAATATCTGGGTTTTCATTTATTAATATATCTCTTGCTGCATTTTCCTTAATGATTGACCCCATTCCTCTACAATTCCAGGAGACTATTATCATTATTTACTTGCTTGGTGGTACATGGTGCCCGTCCCTTTGGGTTGACTTCTCTCATTGTTCCCTATGATCTTCCCTAGGAAAGTGCCCATAGGTTGCTGCGTTCCTAGAGCCATTTCTTTTGCTGCTGCTTCGTCCCTTAGTTCCTTGTTTGTCTTCCTTCACACATTTTTATTTTATTTTCAGTATTAGCGAGTGCCTCCTTCGCTTTATTTCTAGTTAAGATTATGTCTACTGAGGGGGGTGGAGAGAGGTGGGGATTTGAGATTCTAGGGGAGTGGGGAGAAGGGTTAGGGGAATGAGGAGATCTATATATAGATTTGGAACAGGGAGATGGGGGAGTAGAGAAATCCAATGGATTGAATGGGTTTGCAGTTGCAAGGTCTGCATTCGGCGAGATAGGTTGGGCTTCTGTGGATGTTGAGGGCTGCGAAGAAGAGTGGTTTGGTTGCTTGTTTGCAATTTTTTTCTTCTTAACCCGTTCCCATTTATTTTCCAGTTCCTCCATTTTTTCACTTTCATTTTCTTTTCTTTTTTGTACATCTATTTGCGAAATGAACGTATTCATGACATACCTTTCATTTGAAGGGAATCTGCTCGTAGTCCAGCTGTTGTATGTGCGTCCACTCATCCACTTTGATTTTGATAGCTTCCGGGAGGCCTCTCCCTAGATCCACTTTGACACATATTTGGGGTGCATGCATGCATATTTTCCTTTGGCTCGCATCGATTGATGTACTTCCCCACTGCATTTCCTATGGCTTTAACTGAGTCGTCTCCCCAATAGTGGAGAGGGAGGTGCCATAATCTAACCCAAACAGGTACAACGCTTGGGACATCCATTTCTGGATCAAAGTCTAGGGTCCATTTGTTTAGATACAGCCCCCTCGTATCCATGAAAAACAGACCATTCTTGAAAATCAAGTCTCGATCCTCCTTGGTCTCGAAGTGAAAGGTATAATATCCTCTGCCAGAAAACCTAACCAAGATCTTCCCATTTATTGAAGTCGACCAATTTCTTTCTACCCATTTTTGGACAATCCTCGGTGATGGCCACAGCCCTGTGAACTGCCCTACTAATCCTCGTTCCGCCAGGGAAAGAGCTGCTTTTCGTGGGAGGGCCGGAGGAAGAGATATCTCTGGTATTTCTTCCATTCTTTTAACAAACTTTGAGACTGTTGGCCTGTTCTTAGCTAGTCCTATTGCCGAAATGAGGGAGGCAAATGCTCTGGCTATTTCTTTTGATTCATGATGGTGGACTAAATGATGATCTTCGTTCTCTGGTGGATCCATTTTCTCGAGCCTCAGCAGCAGGAGGTCGCTGAGGGAAGCAGTGAATTGCATGCTACGGTGAGGTGCGTGATCTCTCTAGTCCAGAAGAAGTCTATGCTCAGTAGCTGGAGGCTGCTGAGGAGGAGCAGGCCTGTGTCTCTATGAGCTGCAATAACAGTTAGGGCTACTCACGGGTAGCCTCAGGAGCTCTCATCTAAGAAAAAAAACCTATATTAACTCAAGTCCTCTTTTTCAAACTCTCTAAACATGAAAAAGATGTTGAGTTTCACCTTCACTGTACTCGTAAAAACAACAAACAACGATGTATTCATCAAACATGACGAGACCAAACTAGTCCTTCTCACGGTTCATTAAATATACTCAGAGGGATTCATCCGAAGGATAAAGTTACAGATCAAGCATATGTTAACCTCCTCAAACTTGTTAAAAAATAAAGAGGTAATGACCATAAATGGTTGGGGAATTTGGGAAAACAATGGTACTCTACCTATTAATGGTAGTGTGTCTCTCTTGAACATGACACTCTTTCACTTCATCTCCATGGCTGTTGGGTTGGGAAATCTTCTTGTCTTTTTGGTTCAACACACCATATCAAAGCCTCTATTTTTGGTTTTGGGTCAATGCTGCCAACTCCATTCAGTGTCGCTGATATGTTCAAGAGAAGTCATTTAGTTGATATATTCTACAATACTACTAAGCCTTCATTCATGTATGTCTTTCCTGAACCAGTTCTATATCAACATAATTTAATCTCAAACCTTGAAACCCGTTTCATGTCGTTGATCGGGGATACATCAAGGCCCTCTTGTGATGGGTCGCTTCCTGTCGACATCAACTCATTATCCAGGAAGATGACTTAGAAACTCCCTTCGATATCTTGGGGCTTGCATACATCAATAACAAGTCTCCTAGCTCTCGGTGACAAATTTTCATCATTGGCCTTCGACCGAAAGATTATGTGTGTGTTGTTCGACTTCGACTCATCCATTCACACCATACAGATTGTACTTGGTACCTTGAGAGCCATTAACAACATCGATGGTTTCTCTCGTGTTTGTTGATGTATTTCATCATTAGCCAATAATCAAATGGTGTCTACCATGTTTGACTTCAACTCATTCATTCACATGGTTAGAATCGTACATTGGACGACCGAGTGAACACGATAGAAGACTCCAAGTCTAGTTTCATTAGCCCGGGCTACGATTTCAGGAATAATACAAGATTACAGAGTATGATGATTATGATCATACAGACAGTGATCTAGGGATGGGTCCACTCTCTATCATCAATGGACGTGACTTCTTGATCATTGTACATGTAATGTTAGCTTATGTGCTAAGTATGGGTATGCCTCCCTTAGTAAAGATATCATGATAAAATATGTATTGTAACATATGTTTATCTCGACTAATTGTCCTTGACCTAGACTTGTCACAAGGTAAAACACTTCAGTCATTAACTGGAATCTTAGACTTTGTACTTTAGGAGGCAATCTATTATAGGCCATTTTGTCACATCTGGTAAATAGGCTTGCAAACTAGATCAGTCAACATCCGTGAACATTTTGTCATAATCCCTTCACAAATCCCTAAGAATGAGCTTTCCAAAAAGTTGAGTTTCTAGGATTAATAACTCAAAATCAATATTTTTATCCCCAACACACCTTGTCCCTTTATCCACCTACGTTCAGTGCTAGTTTCTCCCTTCTGCACCAATGCTAGTTAGCATTAGTTGCTCCTTCAGTAGGTGCGTTGATTCAAGAAATTTTGAAAAATACAAAATAATTCTGAAGCTTCCTCTTCCAGAAGCTTCTAAGGGTTGTTTTAGCCATTTACCATGGATAAGAAGATCAAATCCTATCTGATCCTACCTTGGAGACTTCACCTCTTATCCCTTGAGCTCACCTTCCCATCATAAGTGGATCTCAAGCTCATTATGGTAAATCCTACACTGCCATCTCTCTCCTATAAATTTACTACTATCCATAGCATCAGGGTTGGATTTTGGAGATTAATTGTACCCTTATGTTATTGTCTTGAACCTAAAGGAGTCATTATATTCATGCATTAGGGTTGATGTTGAGGTGTTCTTTGTGACAAGGAAGGACAAGTCAACTTGGGGATACATCTACAAAATCAACTACTATTTATGGTGGTAAAATCTCTCCTAATTCTATTAATGTAATGAGTATCTTATTTTCCTATATGTGTTGTGTTATGTTTACATTCATATATTTCAATGCTTTGCTGATTCATTGAATAGATACATTAGACTATGCTCTTTGGTTGTTGTAGATCCTTTTATTATTTTAGTCATGTGTGCAAGTTCTAATTATAGTACTTGGATCTACAATTGGAGCTTACAAGCGAGGAGGAAGGAAAGTTTTCCACAAATTTGAGGTAGACTTCTTTCCCATTCTCTAACTTCTCAACGAATAATTTATCTTCTTTGTCATATGTTGTTCTAGACTAGTCCACCAGGTCTAGGGAATTCACCTTTTTCTGCAATCGTAAATTACACATAACAATCCCTAAACCACTGTTGGTTGAGACCTCAAGTTCCCCCACCTTATACCATCATCTCAGAGAACACATTCAGCTTATTGTTATCATGCATTATTGTATTTTTGTATTATAGCTCTCTTCTTAGACTCATATATACCCCTTCATATTAAGGGGGGAATGTTGGACACCTAATCCGCTAAGGGTTGGTGTGGAATGTGAATAGTCACTGGAGTCTAAGAGACCACTTGGTATATGAAGACCAAGGGTCACAAGGAAATGTATAAATATTTAAATCTCTTTGAATAAATGCAATTCACGTTTATATTTCATATATGGTCCATTCTATTCATGTTGTTTAACAGCAAACACCCAAATGTAACATTAGGGGATACATTGAGTAACGCTTTTTATTATTATAAATGAGTACCTACTCGTATTCTTTTTGGCCAAGATTGATGTATAGAAGTTTTTTTTTGTGTTGATGGAACTTCTTGATTTCATTAACTTAACATGTTAATTGTTTCCTTTCATGAAGCACCTTGATTAATTTTGTTTTCTTATGCTAGAATATTTTCTACTTGGAGCACTTATGTTGATCATTATCATGATCTTACTTTTAATCATTTGCATACAATATTCTTTAGTTTTAAAAAATCAACTATATTTACATTCTCAAATGTTTTCTTCCAATATTGTATGCCAACACTACTCTCTTTTAAAGAACTTATGTTGTTTATTATTAATGTTTTCCCTTTTTGTGCATCTATAAAGGATCCTCTTCAAAATTTTAATTCCATATTGTTACTATGCCATAATTTTATTTATTCTTACTAAGCACACATTTTGGATGACATGTTAGTAAACATAAAATAGAACCTTTTCTATGGATCATCGAGATTTGAAACCACACATCTAATCCATTCACTGAAATCTTTAAGTAGGTTAGATTATGATAACTAAGAATGTTTCCATTATGCACTCTTAGACATATCAATAAGTGCATGGATGAATCTCACGAGTGAACAACAACAAGCAATTTGATTGTTTTATTTCATAAGGTCAGAGAATTTATATTACTTCTAAAACCATAAATTTACAATAGTGATTGTTTCTACGAGTCTACCACTAGGGAACCCATACTAGGAGCATAAACAATTTATTTTAGGATTGTTCCTATTTTTCATCATCTACTAAACTGACAAGAAAAAAAATGTAAAAAGGATCTACAAAGAAAATACTGCATAAACTAAATGACATTGTTGCAACTGCTGGAAATTATACCATGGGAATGAGTATGTGCCATGCAACCTATCTTCATCCAAACTGTTTACTTGATCTGGCGGTTTGGGTTCACCATATGTGTCTGAGAATGAAGAGTTTATGCCTACGATTTTCTTAGTTGAGAGTGTGATTTTCTTGTTAATGTTGTCCATTTTTTCCATAAGCTTATCCATACAAATGTGAATTTCCTATTAAGTGTCATCCCTATCTATGAGAAGTCTTCCCATTAGATTTTTTTATGTGTTGGTATAGGTTGAAAAATTTCATATAAGCCAAAGCTTTGCCTTTGGTGGAGTTTCCTACATTAGGTATCCAATCTTTAGTTTCTTGATCAATATGTGTGTTTGGGATGAACCTTTGGGCTTGTCTAACTTGATCCTCTATGTAAGATATTTATCTTTGGATAACTTTAGTGATGATATCGTTATATCTTTCCATGACCACCCTGGCAGAGGATTGCACTCAAGAGCCTCGAAGAGTTGGGGGACAAAAATTAGGAGAGGGGGGAGGCTAAAGTTGTCCACTTTTTCCATGACAAGAGCGCTAACAAGATGACACCTGACAATATGAGGGTTAGGGAAATCAACTAATAGAGCAAAGTTGGGAGAGATGTGGCAGTAGAGTAAAGAAGAGTGGGGAGAAATAAAGGAGGACTAGGTGAAGGAAGGAGAAGCTAGAAAAAAGGAGTTGAACAATGAAGGATGGGCCAGGTCAAGAGGGGTAACTAGTGAGAGCACCATCAATCAACAGGGGAAAAATAGAGGATCAGGGGGGTAATTTAGAGAGACGTAGGCAAAATGAAACCTCCCAAATACATAAGCACTAGGAAAGGTAGAGAAATCCAAAAGTAAAAGGAGCTTATAGAAGATAGAGAATATTAAAAAAATTATGCAGAATCAAGATAGAATTGTAGGGCAAAAGCATAAAAAAGTTGAACCTGAGAGAGAAGGTCCTGTAGTGAGTAGTGACACATAGAATTGAGATAAGCAAAGAGCTGTCAATATGGATGCAAATGGTCACAGCTTATGGACTCATGAAATAGTGTTGTCAGGCTTGAGTTTTTGAACTTGATCACTTCCTATCATGGTTGGTTCACTATAAATGGTTTGAAGTGCTTCTTGATTGTTGAGCCCTTTCCTTCTCTCCATTTCTCTACATGATGGGATTGCCTCGACCTATATTCATCCATGATTGATTCCCTGCGTCATGGAATTTGTAGACCACTACACCTTTGAACCTTCCTATTTTTTTGCACGCTTTCAGTATGTTTGGTGTTACATACATTAAGTTTCCAATTTTATTTCATCCTTTGCAGCAAAAGGGTGGCCATGCAGGTTGCCAGGTGGAGGCAACCTACTTCCTTCCATTATGTGGTGGTACCATAATCCCATGTGTTGTAGGGCATGGTAGATGGACACTCTCCATGGGGAACAACAATAAATTAGAATACTCAAATGGGAAACATCGAATTTGATTTTGTTTTATGGTATATATCTAGTGTATAGATAGGAAACATTGTGTTGTCTAAAGGATCAGGGCAATTTTGGTGCAGTAACTCAATGTGATGAGTGTTTCTCATCATGAGACTCAATGCTCATTATGCTATTCAAGTTGCATTGTTATAGAGTATGTGGTCCATCTAAGTCATTTACATATTTCCATTTAGTTTATTTATCTATTTATTTTTTAATAAGGAAAAAATCATAATTTTATTAAATGGGTAATAAAATTACATTATGTTGGAACAAACAACAAAAAATTACATCTTTTTTGTAAAGTGACTTGGAAAAGTGCAAACTAAAAATTTCATTGTGCACATGAACAAACCTCAGTTACTAGAACCAAAATTCCTTCCTAAGGGGAAAAGGTTTAGAGATGAAAATATTCATTATCAAGATATATAAAAGATTAAAAAAACTAATTAAAGTATTTTAACAATCACCCTATTTAATACATCACTAAAATGTCAAGAAAACATATAAATTCACCAAATCACACTGGTAATGAAGCTTCAAACTTGGGCATGATATGTTTAAAAAATTGTTGGTTGTGTGTTTTATTCTTTACACGATTATCTCCACGTTGCACTGGGTGCAATAGGGGCGAAACGCCCCTTCTTGGGGGGTTTGTAGTGGGGTGGAAGGTCCCCTGCATTTCCCCCCAATTTCTTTTTTTGGGTGGGCCACTTTTTGTGTATGATTTTGTTGGTTATCGACACACAATTTCTCCTTTAGCGATTTTGTGGTGCATGGGGTTTTTTCCATGGTTTTGTAGTTTCAGTCAAGGAACTATGGTTGTATTCTAATCCAAATTAGATGGATTGGTAGTTTATTGATGCCTTGGGATATATATTGTATTGTAATACTATACAAAATAATATATTGAAAACTCTTTCTCATTTTCTTTGTTTTTGGTTTCCAGGGTAAAATATTTGTGTTAATGTATATGTTTTTCATTGCATATTTTTTGTTTTATTAATAATTTGTTTGCAACAATTAACTTTATAGCATTAGAAACTACATTTGGTACCAAAAAAAATTTGGCTTCAAGGAGATGCTTTTGTGGCTAAGGGGTTTTGCTCGGGTCTATGGTAGACCCCGTTATAGTGGGATATATTCAGAATCAATTCTTATGGTGAAAATAAATGGTTAGTAGTTCAAAGATAGAGATCAAGAAATTCAATGGGCAAAGTTTTGACCTCTGGAAGCTCAAAATGGAAGATTTCTTGGTGGACAAATATCAATGTATTCATGTGGATCTGGGCACTACACCAACATGGATGTTGGCAAAAGAACAGGCCAAGTTGGATCAAAAGGAAAATAACGCAATATGATAGTATCTCTTCGACTCAATATTATTAATTTGTTTTAGGAGGAGCTACAATGAAGGCATTATGGAACAAGTTAGGGACTTTGCATCAGTCAAAGTCCTTGTTGGACAAATTGTTCCTACAAAAGAATTTGTATAACCCGACGATGAGGGATGAAGACTCAGTGATAGAGCATCCAAACACCTTCAGTATTGTGCTAAGCTAGCTATTATATGTTGATATGAAGATTTCATATGAAGATAAGTGTATTAGATTTTTGTGTTCTTTACGAGACTCATGGGATAGTTGAATTATTTCCATAAGTAGTAATGCAACTACCTTGAGTTTCGACGATACAGTCTCATCCTTGTTATGCAAGTATATGAGACAGAAGAATATGGAAAGTTAGAACATAGGTGCTTGTTTATAAGAGGATTCTCAAAAATATAAATTAAAATAAATCCTCAAGTGGGAGACCTAAATCTCGAGGAAAATTTTATAAAGGTATGTTGGAGATGCACAAAAGAAGGCCATTAAAATAAATACTTTAAATCCAAAACTGTTGAGAAAGGGAAGGGATATTAATGATGATCCTTCTACATAATCAAAAATTTCTTCAGATGAAGGAGGGAATGTGTATTTGGCTTCCTCATATACACATGTAGATCATGAGGCATGGCTGGTTGAATCAGGCACATCATTTCAAATGAATCTATAGAGAGAGTGGTTCTACTAGTATGAAATATATGATGGTGGTTATGCTTTCCTAGGAGATGAATCGATAGCCAGAATCATAGGAGGAGGAAAAGTCAAGTTGAAGCTAGTGGGTAGAAGGATTAGAACACTCCTTGGTGTTATACACATCCCAATATTGGATGAAATTCAATTTTTGTAAGCAATATGAGCTATGCAGGTGTAAAAATAATGTTTGAAAATGATACTTATATGATGGTTCGAGGAACAATGGTATAGTTTAGGGGAGTTTGGATTGGAACTTGTATAAGCTATTGGGAAGCACTATTAGTGATGGGTGCAACAATTCCATTGTTCCTAAGAGTGGAGCAGAAGAAGGAAAAACTTCTCAAGCTTATAGAGAAAAGATTGTATTGTGGTATTAAATATTGGGACATATAAGAGAGAAGGGCCTTTGAGAACTACACGGTAATGGTATGATAGAATGTATGTCTAATTTGTCTCTGTATCTTGATTTATGTGAACATTATTTATATGGAAGCAGAATTGGGTAAGATTTTCCTCTGGTGCTGTCAAGTTAGAGGGAATATTACAGTTGATGCACAATGATATGTTTGGACCTACATCAGCTCCATCACTGGGTAAATATGTGTATTTTGTATCATTTATAGATGGCTTCTCAAGGAGTACATGGATTTATTTCTTGGTGAATAAATATGAAGTCTTTAACAAATTCAAAAAGTTTGTAACAACCTCCTCCCACACTTACCCAAGTTCACTGGTCCATCGAGATAAATATGTGACGAAGAGTTACTCTGATATTGATGAACCTCCTAGGTACAGTTAAGAAAGTGGAATCGATAGACTAAAACCTCACCTACCTTCCTCAGGAGCTACAGGATCCCCAGGAGCTAAAAAACCACTCCAGGTGCCTAAGCCCTAAGCTAGCTTTCTTTTCCACTAACCTTGGCTCTCAGTCACTTGCATAACAAGGCAAGACAACGAATGTAAGCTTCCATTCTTAATGATAAGCCTACCTCCCAACGAATGCAAACTAAATTACTCAATTTTGTTCCTGCGACCCTGAGATTTGAGCCACTTTTTCAAGGCTAGGATCTTGACCTCTATCCAAAAATTGATAGATCTTTTAGAAATGATAAATGACACAAATAAAAGGCCTTTAACACAAATTTTGATCAAGGAATTAACCTAATCAAGACTAACCATGACAAACATTTCATCAAACACATTGTGAACATACAATCTACAGGTCATAAATGCATATTTGAACATAGGGGTCTCATACTTATCTAAGAATCAACAAGAAGGTATAATGCCCTCTCATAATAGCTACAAAAACATTTTCTAGGTCATGCATTTAGTAGCCATTCATTTACTAATCAAAATATGTTAAGAGCCATAACTAAGATCTGTCATAAAGCCATGCTTATAACCAACATATAATTAGAATAATAACGATGATAGAACAACCATCAAATCCACATAATAACAAGTATAAATACGTATTAATAGATCATATTAACATATGAAAAACCAACCAAGTTAGGGACTTACATGTACCACTCGACCATAGATTGGGTTGGACCAAATTTTTCTTCCATCCAATCACCCATGTGCCATATTCCAAGCATGAATGTGGGATCTCACGGAATAAACCAACCAAAAACAAACTAGAGATTCCAGAGGCCAAACCACATCAACCCTCAACCAATGATTCCACCTCATGGATGGACATCACTAACCATCACCAGATCAGTTTCTACCCAAGCTGTCCAGGGCTCTAGAGCGTTTGCTCCAACCCAGTTCCAAAACTAGTAACTCAACCCACAACTACCACAGGGATCTAGAGCAATTGTCTAACCAAGGATTTAGGACTAGTAACTCAACCCACCAAGGGCTCCAAAGAATTTTTCCAACCAAGGCTTCAAGGACTAGTAACTCAACATAAGATGTTTTAGGGCTGCTTCCAGAGTATTTGTCCAACCAAGGCTCCAAGAACTAATAACTCAACCCACAACCATAAGGAACATGAGCACCAGTTAGAAAACAAATGGGAAAACCCACAATGCCATGGTTATCCAGGAAATGACAAGGCTAGGCAAAACAACTGTCAATCCAGGAAATCCTCCATGCCAATGACAGATCATAACCAAATAACCACATGCATATTCCATGTATGCCAAAACTAGCAAGGAAATCATACATGCAATTTGGTACCTGCAAAGGAAACCCGCTGTAGTTGCTGTTCCCATTGTCCTCTTGTGCTTTCCTTCTTTTCCTTTGCCTCCCTTCTCCAAATCCAAAGTATGCCACAATCCTCCAAGATTGCTGCAAGAAAACTCTAAGTGTGCAAGAGTATGAGAGAGAGAGACTAGAATGAGAGTGCCAAAGACTAAACTAACAAAAGATATGAATTGATCCTCACAATCCTTTTTATCATTGAGTCTTCTATTTTCTTCATTTTCCTCTATTTTTCCTTCAATTTTCCTCACATGCAATTATGTGACGTTTCACCTTACTTTTCTCCTATTTTTCATTATTTTCATAAATAAAATGCCAATTAATGCCTCTTTGCCTTTGCCATTTCGTTTGCCAATTTCCATAGCCATTTATTAATCACAAGTGATCACCATCACTATGTTTTTGCCCAACATTCATCTTGGAATACATGTCTCGTGACCTTGGTCTGAATTTTCCTTTATTAACTTTATTACTTGGATTTTTAACCAGGGTTGTTATAGAGTTTAAGGCTCTTGTGAAAAAATATATAGAAAAAACTTAAAGTTTTGAGGACAGATAATGGTGGATAATTCTATGGGAATGAATTCAAAGAATTCTGTAAGAAGTGTGGTATAGCAAGGTAGAGGAATACTCCATACACACCTCAATAGAATGGAGTTACAGAAAGGATGAACATGACGTTGATGGAGAAAACAAGGTGCACGCTAAGTGGTGTTGGGTTAGGAAAGTAATGATGGGAAGAGGTAATGGACATTGCATGTTACCTGGTAAATAGATTACCCTCTTAAGTGTTAGATGAAAATACTCCACATGAGGTATGGACTGATAAAAAACCATCTCTTAAATATCTCAGGGTATTTGATTGTGATGCTTATGTACATGTTCCAATGGAGAATATGAGTAAGTAAGATAAGAAAGTTGAAAAGTATATCTTTATTGAATATAAAGATGGTATGAAATGTTATAAGATTTTGAACCTAGAAACTAAGAAGGCTTTGTACAGTAGATATGTAGTATTTAAATAAATAAATATCTTGTCAACCAAGAATTCCTATTGAGCTTAGTCGCTCCGGTCGATTGAGCTTTGTTTCAGTCGTGCCGATCCTCTTTTGGAAAGTTTTTTAAATAAGGAGCCGAAGCTTTCAGCTCTAGAAGATTCGTAACAGAAGTCTAGTAAATGGTTGAGCTAGATGGAGTCGAGAATGTCAGTTTCGGATCCTTTCCCCTATAAGGACGGAACTACCTCAAGAGATAAGACCTTCTCCCATGAGAAGAGGAACCATCTCTTATCCATTCATGCTATATAAACCTCCAGCTTTGCCAAGCACGAGTTAGTGTTAATGTTAGTGTGCTAGTGCTAATTAAGTTTGGAGTAAACATCAAGCTATTCATAGTTGTATCTCTCTAGTTGTGTGTGAGGGAGAAGTGTGAATTTGGTTTAGTGTGAAACCTAAATGGAAGAGCTTTAAAACTATCATTGTTGAGGCCATCACAGAATGCTAACAGAAGTGTGTGGGAACCTGGTTTTGTCGGAGGAGAACAACAACATCAAGACAATGGTCGTAATCTCTTCTTGATTCAATATACATGCAACTATCGATTGATTTCCTACATAATGTGTCATCTCATATGTTTATGGATTATTGTTTCTTGACTTGTTAAGTAGGTTGAATTACAATTTTTCTATTATCACAGTTGTTGTTTACTATTGTTTACTTGTTTCAGGTGTTCGAAGAAGGAAATAGGAGATAACTGAAGCGAGCAAGCAAGGTCATCACCAAACGGGATAAGTGTACTAAGAGGTAGGCCTTCTTAATTGGTTATAACCTAAGGAAATCTTCCATAGAATGTATTGGTTGTGGCTAAACCCATTATCAAGCTAGAGGAATTATTTGTGTCCGCACTCATAATTTTACTTCACCACAAATTGGTGACTCTGCTAGGGAACCAATCCTTCTGTTTGTTTGCTTGGAATTTCATGGTTTTGTGGGAACTTTTCTAGTTTTTCCATTTCCCTTTAGTTATATTTGTTTTCTTTTGCTTACTGGTCTAGGTTTGAAATTCATAATAGCAAGTCTAGTCTCAACTTTTGGAAATTTTTATTCTTTTCTTAGCATCCTTGCTCAACGCGCTTATTTCGCTGACAGTTGTGCCAATCAGTGCGATATGCTAAGAAACAGTCGCGCTGACCCCCTTCTAGCACTTATTGTCAGTTAGGCAGTCATGCCGATGGTTGTAAGTGAAGATTAGGGTTTGCCCCAAATCTTGGCCAGTATGTTTTGCTCTCATGATTTCGACCTTGTAAGCTTTTTAGATCATCTTCTCCTTGACTAGAAAGTTATTTTTCATTTGGCTTGTTTGATTGTTGATTTGTCATCTTTCCGGTTTATTTCTTGGGTCATTGGATGGTTAGTGGAACTAGAGCATCTAGGTTGTCATCCATTCAGCTGATTGTGAACTCAGTAAGTCAAGTTGTAGGTGCATTTACTTATTGCATTTCATTTATGATTCTTCTACGGCTTTGACCTCCATTACACGAGTTTGAAAAGTTTTTGTTTGCATCTCTAAATGTTTCTTTTCGGGTATGGATCACATTGCTTGTCTTGTTTTTTTGGTAAAGTCGTTGTTTCATTAGTTTGAAAGAGATTATCTTTTCGTGTTTTTCATTTGCTTGAGAGCTAATTGTCTCGAAAACTTTTTCAATGAAGTGTTCTATGAGAAAATTCATTTTGTCATTTCATGAAAAGTATAAAATTCTAGTTTGCTGCATCAATATGTTACGGTAGTTAACATCATTGAAGACTAGGATTGCATTGGAATTTGAAAAGAAAAAGAAATCTCTTTGCTTTTGAAAGGAATGTTAGAGTGTACTTATAAGGAAATTAGCAATTGAAATGTATTTTTCATTAGTTTATTTCTTAAAAAGTGAAGTAGTAAAAAATCATTTTGCTTTCGGTTCTCGGTTGTTTGCATTTTATTCTGTGTTTTCTACCTTCTCTAGTGTAGACAATTCATCGAACTGAAAGGGTCTTGTCTCATTTAGCTGCATTTACGGTTTTTCGAGTCGCATCGCTAAGGCTTAAAAACTGAGACATAACTCAAGATAAACTTTAAAATGAACTCAATTAACCTAAAGTGCTTTTGAAACCTAACGATCATATCTAGAAGGTCTAGGCTAGAGATGTGTTCCAATGTCTTTAAACCTAGCAGCTGTTGTTAGCTTCGACACTAGACAATGCTAATACGGATTTGTGCTCCCCGTACCATCGAGTATATAATGGGACACCCCTCTAGGATGCAATCCTTTATCCATAGGAAGCTGAGTTGGTCACCTTGCAAACGTGATACATCGAACACAACATTCAGGGAGATTGCCTACCCTTACTTCTTGGTTCGCCGAGAGGTATTATGCAGTTCATAGTTTCCTGGTAATCCTTTTTACCTAGATCATCCAGAGTAGTCATTTGATCTTTTTGACTCATTAAACTTAAAATATCATTCGAGCACTTGTCCTTTCGAGCTAGTTTCCAATTGAAAATGATAGAGTCATATTTGTTTCTTTCTTGACTCTTAAAATATGAAAGAGCACCAGTCTATTTATGAACCTTAAAAAATTGATTGCCCACGATCTTATAACATCCTGTTAGTCATTTCTAGACCAAATCGGGAGTTTCCCCTAAAGAACATTTTAAAGCCCTGAAGTTTATCTCTTTCTTTTCCTGTTAGCTAAGACAAAGTCATCGTGGTTGAACCATCTATTTCACCTAGTTTCTCTTCCTCTCCTTTGTCTGAAGGATTGTCTGAGGAGCCTTTTCCTGAATTACCAGAGTCGCTCGAGGACCAAGGTGTTGAACTCAGAATCGTTCTGAGTATTCAACCTTTGTCATCTCATGCTCCTCCTACTTCAGATATTGGGTCACCTACTGATACTGGCCCGGAATCTCCGGACAATCCTGTCCAAACTCCTGAGAGTTCGCTGACTACTGATGGTCAGCTTGGACTAGTTATTTATCGTCTGAATCCTTTGTTTGACCCTGTTTTGATATCACCGCAGCATCCGTATAATTTGAACAATCAACCGGGTGTTCCTTTGGAATTATCCCCTCATACCTCTTCGGTCGTTCGCCATCGTTTGGTCCCAGCTATGGAACCTGAAGGCGATGCTCCAGTCACCTCTCTCGATGAGTCAGAAGTTTCTATTACACACACTGTCGAGGAGGAGGAACATCCATTTCCTCCCGAAGGTTTCTCCTATATAGGGAACATTCCCATCAGTGTGTATCATGAATTGCCGCCAAATTATGTGTCTTTGGCACAATTGATTTCAGGTACACCTAGTGCCTCATCACTTTACCATAACCCTGTTTGGGCGTCTGGCGCCATGCCTACTACAGGTCCGTTCATTGCGAACATGACCTCCCAACAAGCCGTTACCTTAGTCTTGGTGCAACCCACCGTTCCAAACCCTCTTGTATCATCCATCCCAGTCACCCGTTCTATTCAACTGGCAGTCTCGAAGAATGAACTGTCAGTTCTTCGATCCCTCCAGTAAGTGGCCAAGATGTGCCACCACCTGGGTGGTAGAATCTGAGTGTTTCTATGGTGTCAGGCACCACCAATGTGAGTAGCTCACAGGCTCACATGGTTGGCATGAACTAGCCTTCTTTTCGCGTTATTCAAAACCCTGCTTGCCCTGCTGGATCAAGCAATGTCCAGTACCAACAAGTTGAAAATCCAGTTGGTCCGTTTGGATCAAGCAATTTCTAGTATCAACAAACTTATGAGGCTCAAGTTCAGTGCCAAACTCCTTACGATCGATATGGTTCTCAAGGAATGGTCAATCTGCCTTACGTCCTTCAGTCTGTGTAGTACGTTCAGTCTAGCTCATCCACTTTTCAGGGTGGCAATGACCAAATTCAGTTCAGAAATTTTCCGGGCACTGTTCAAGTACCCTTGCAACAACAAGGACAACCTCTATAGCAACAAGGGAAACCTTTGTTGCAGCAAGGGCCGTCCACACAACAGCAAGGATAGATGATACCGCAGCAAGGTCAACTGCAACAACCACAGGGGAAACCGTTGCAACAAACCATATAGTAGCATATGTAGTATGATACAAAAACCTCCCAGCCTATGTCTTCGCAAGGCCAATCTCTGCAGCCCCACAAACAATTTTTGCAGCCGCAAGGTCAACCCTTGCAGCAGCAGAGACAACCTGGGCAACAGCAACCCTTATATAAATATCAGCAGGGTCAACGCTTCCAAGAACAAGGCCAGGGTCAAGTCCTGTAGTAGCATGTCCAAAATCCTAATGTCCTAAGTCAACAGATACATAATCCTTTTGCCTAAGGGCAGCAGGTACATAATCCATATGTCCAAGGGCAACAACTGTACAATCCTTATGTCCAAGGGCAGCAGGTCCAAAATCCTCTTGTTCAAGGGCAACAAGTTCAAAATCGGTATGTTCAGGGAAAACAGGTAAAATATCCATATGTCCAAGTTCAATAGGCTCAACAACCTCTTAACCTGTATGTTTCTTATCAACAACCTATGACCGGACAGTTCCAAGGTGTTCAAGGTGAAAATCCTCCCTATGGCCAACGTAAACCACAATGGGGGAAGAATCAAATGCCATATGGCCAAAATCCCCCACCATGGGGCCAAAATCCTTACCAGCAGGGATGGGCTCCTCCAGTTGGACCCGCTTATCGACCTCTAATGCCTTTCAATACTCAATTGTCATTCTTCACCACACTAGAGTTGCCAGATGTGTCTCACCTTACAAATGATCCAATTCTTCATTCACCATACCAGCCTCCAGTTCAATCCAAGATCCTGAGCGATTGTCCTAAGTTTGATGGGAAAGCAAATGAAGATCCTTAAGCCCATGTGATGACATATCACCTCTAGTGCTCTTCAAATTCTTACGTTGACGATTATATTCGTCTCCATCTTTTCCAAGGAATCCTCATAGGCACTGCAGCCAAGTGGTACATCGAGCTCCCTCAAAGTACTTACCATGACTTCAACTCTTTAGCCATGGCTTTCCTCATGCATTTATAGTTGCCGGTTCGCTATGAGACTGGCACCTATTTGATGAGCCTCATCATTGAGTAATTATATGGGCCATAATTCACCTCCTAGCTTAGTCAAACCAACTATTCTCACAACTTATTGCACACTTTTGATTATATTTTGCTTATGAGATGAGTTAGAGTTGGATATTTTGCTTTGTGATCTAATGTGCATGTAATGCAAGAATAAAGGATAAAAGCAAGGAAAATGCAGGGATAAAAGATGAAAGCAAGGAACTATGGTAAAAGACCTTGGTAAAAACTCAGAGGGGATAAGGGAGAGGAATTATAGGAGGTAAATCCTCCTCAGTTACTGCCCCTTCATTCAAATATCCCTCCATCAGCTGAAATTACAAACAACCCCCCTCCTATAAGGCAACCAAACAAGTGAAAGTGCAAACAGGCCAAATCAGGGGTACTAGAAGGTAGCCAAGCAAGTGAAAGTACAAGCAACCTCCCTACTAGAAGGCAACCGAGCTAGTGAAAGGGAAAGCACGAGTTTATCATTGATTTGGGAGCTGTGCCTCCCTAATTTTGAAGGAAGTTGTTGGAGGCTTCAATTATATAAATAAAAGGGCTTAGGACCTCAATTTTTTTAGTCAGTTAGAAAGCATTAGACGTATTCAGACTTTTTACTCTACTTTGTGTCCAAGTACAAACTTGTAACAATCATGATGTAATACAATGTTCTTTTATAATGAAGATGAGTTTTGTTTTGAGCTAGCACTGAGTTAACTCAGAGGGCTGAAGCTCTTATGTTAGGGCCCAACTCTAGCAGCCAAAAATCCTCTTTATTGTATTGTTAAGTAGCATAGTTTCATGTTTTCTGTTCATTTGCTTAAGTAGTTCATTTCCATTCCAAAGGTTTATTGTTTAACTGTTCATCTGCTTAAATAGTTGCAGTCTCATTATAGTAGTGCAGAGTAGATCATTTATGATTTCATTTAGTTAGCAGGTTAGCAAAGAAAAGATCGATAAGGTTGTCCACAGGTGTCACAACCTCAACTCCTCCCTCTAGGACCATGACATGAGGAAGAAACCCTGCAATAACCCCAAAAACAAATGGTTTCAGTTTTGCATGACGTTTGTCGTTTAATGCAGTCACTGGTTCACTACATTGTTCCTTGGTTCATTTCACGGTCATTCAGTCATTTCATGGTCTGTTACACAACAATTTGTCACTGTCCCTGCTACCCCTCTCCCACATCTTGGAGGACTCATTCTGGGACCTATGAGAAGTGACATGACCTGCAAACACTTGCATTGCATTCCCCTGAACTTGGACTTCATTTGCCCTGAAGACATCTCCTACTTAAAACCCCTAAAAAAAGCCCTTTTTCCATTGGCACGGTTCCATAGTGTAGCCCTCGCGCCAATGGGGGAAATCCTCCAAAGAGGGTGCGCTAGTTGGCGCTCTGTCACAAAGTCGCACTCACGCCAACCATAATCAGTGGTGTTTTTTAACAAACAAATAGCGAAATATTCATCCTAACAAATTCCTGGACCGAATCTATCTTGAGTTGGGTGGTTTGGCTTCGGATCTCCATAGAGAGGAAGTGATTTGCCACCTCTCATGGAAGCTTCTTTAGTGATAAAGCCAATCCCATGAATATTGTGGATGATCCCAACTCCCCTCCCTCCATCTATAAAAGCTTGTCCATTTTCCTTGGCAAGCTAGTTCCAGAAATTTAGAATTCTTAAGTTACCAAGAGCTTCATGCTGCAAGAGCCTTCTTCATTTCCATAAGGCCAAATCTAAGTAAGGGGATTCTTGTCCAATAACCAAAGAGAGAGAGGCTTGTTCCCATTCCCAACAAGTTTTGCAAGACATGTGCTGTTGATCACCCAGCCAAAGGAGAATCTAGTGTCAGAACTATGGTTGTATTCTTGTTTGTTTATTATTAATAGATGACTATTGTTATGGTTCCACTCTTATTGTTCTTTGTAATGATGATGAGTTATATCCTTTCTGACTGATATATAGTTGCATATGCTGGATTTTATGTTTGTGTTTGTGTCGTTTCTTGTTTGTGTAGGTGTCCATTCATGGAGATCGTGGGGATCGTGATCTGTCGGAGCAAAGGAACGAGAGAATCACCTCTTCTACAAGCACTAGCATTGGAATCTAGGTAGGCCTACATCATTGGTCTTTAATTTGTAATTAGGAACTTGCGCTGTAGCGTTGTATGTTGCTAGACCCGGTCTGGGCTAGTAGGGATCGCATCTGTCCATAGAGGGGATTTACCTCCACAACATGGTCACTTGTTCCTTCACTCTCTTCCTATCATTTGATCTCCCTCACATTCCCATTTCATTCTCCTTCAGCGCAAAATGCTTAGCAGAAGTTGATAATTCATGTTTAAACGGTTTTTACTGGTAGATCACCTTTCACAGGAAAAAATGACCAATCACCACCTAAATTCACTTTTAGCGTTTGACTTTGTGCACTTTAAATCCCAACCATAGATCTGCCTTGTCGGATTCGACGGTTATCGCGCACCCGCTCGCCAATCAGCTCGGTCAAGTCTCCACCGTTGATCTACCTAGACAGATCTGATGGTTATCGTGCCATATCGCGTGGATTTCTGTCCAGTCGTTATCGCCGAGAGGCATGCCATATGGGCATTTTCTCTATGCTATGTGTTGCTCGGGGAGGCTAATCGCACGAAATTTTGGAAAACTACTTACAGCTTTGAGGGCACGCGATAAACAACTTACCTTCTTCTAAACCCGCTCCGTCATTTCCGCACGATTCTTTTGCCCATGCTCTATTCTCCGCCATCCATCTGCCGATTAGTCCTGTCTGCCCATCCTTTGACTTAGCCTCCGTGATATAATCTCAGTCGTTCATATGCTTCATTATGTTGTTCGTTCACCTATTCACCTAAGCCTCCTGTGATCTGATCTCAGTAGTTCATTTACCTTTCACCGGCCTGATCCAACGATTCTCATGCGCTGTTGCTCCCTCAGATCCTCCTTTCGCCAATTTTGTCCTCCGACTGCTCTTCCACTTAAACACAGACTTAGATTAGTTTCCTTTGCTTATCCATTATTCTAGTTTTGATGCTTTTACTTCTGTAACTTAGATAATTAGCATTAGATTAGTGTTGTTCTAGTAATTTTGCTTAGCATAGTTGTTTAATTGGTTAGCTAGGGTCTGGTGTGAGTTAGCATTACAAGTTGTTCCCTTCATTACTATAGTAGAGTAGCTCCCCCTTAGAATAAATTTTCTCTTCTTCCATCAAAATCAAGCTTCTTATGAACCTATAGAAGTCTGGCTTGGAATCCTTGGGGTCTCTTGCCAGATGAGCAGTGAAAACAAGAAGTACCTTCACTTCTACTTGTGCATATAGCATTGTCACCTCCAAGTTTGTACGAACCCCGGGTTGATAAGTAAAGTTGGTAACCCTAGGAGTTGCAACATTCTTGCTGCAGTACCTAGGCTCATCACTTTTTGGCGTCGTTACCACTTAGTTTAATATGAACCATCAACTAAAAGGGATTTTAGAAACATTCACCTACAACATGAGTCACTAAACTAATAATAAAATGACATTTATCAGTCTAATTACAAACCTAAAGACTAATGAACAACTAATGAAATAAATTACTCTACACTACTGAACTCAACTTCAAGCTACTAATGAAGAACTGAAAAGAAATTAAACCAAAAGACTATTCTGTACTGAAATAAGTTGTTCTGCGTTAGTAGGAAAATAGTAAAAACTGCATTATGAACAGGGTTAGCAAAAGGTTATAAACATCATGGAAAAATACAGTGAATTTATAGCTTAATTATAAAAGATAAAACAAAATAAAATGTAACCTTAACCAGTGCAGGGGCCCTCTACAACTGCTCGGGTTATATGCACTTAATCAACACTCCAACAAATGCTTTCAGGTATCCATGAAACACAGAATCTTCATATTAAAAACAGAGAATGAGTTCTCAAAATTACAAAGCGGTAATCTGAACTTAACACATGAGCAAATTCGAACTGGTTCTGCGTTCTTCACACAGGTATTTATAGATAAATTATACAACTGTTTTAAGGAGAAAAAAAGCTATAGCAAAACACGTAGGAAGACAGGTACACGAAATCCTCTTCCTTAATTGTTGGAGACATAAATCTCATGTAATGGTTTTTGGATTCATTTTGCACAAGTGGCTAATGAAGTCCATGGCCTCAGGAAACCGCTTCAGATCCCATCACTGAGAAACGTGTACAAAACAGAGTCTTGTTTGCCTTAGGTTTCTATGTTTGAATTCCCTTTGACCGGAGTCTTCCTTGTCAACCTGGGCCAAGTGAATAGGGCATGATCCATGCCCTGATGTTTTCCAAGCTGCCCATGTAGTCATTTTCCCCTCCTGACACCTGGAACCTGTAAAAGCATGGAAGTAGTTGCAAAACACCCGATTAGCTGTAGAATGTGACTGTGTTCCGTAGCTAAAAGACAAAAACTTATTCAAACAACAAACATAAAAGTATAACATGTAAATCACTAAAATGTTCTCCTTGAGGCAATGTCTAATGGTTATTGATGATGAGGATGCATTTTTCAAAGAAGAATGGATGAGAAAAGTTGTTAAGGAAAGGGTAGCTTTGGAGCTCAACATACCCCCACTGCAAGACTATTGCATGCACCCTTGCAATCAAAATTGTGAACCTCCCCCTCCTACTGCATTTGTTCTGAGACTTCATCCAAAACATCCAACCTCTTTTTGCTTTTCTTTGCACCAACTGCCATCCTTGGCTTCCTCATGAGAAATCTGTACTTGAGGTTAATAAGTGCCCTGTTTAGCTTCTTATTCTTCCTTTTTAGTTTTATGTTCTTCTTGTACCATTAACCCAAGTGAAGCATAATGTTATCATGGATAATCTTATCCAACTTGTTCTATTCTTTTAAGGCTTCATTTTCTCTTTGGATGTGCCTATTTAGAACTTCTAGCTCATAGATCTCATGTTTAAGGGAGCTAGTTAAAGTTTCTTGTGAGGTGGCAGGTTGCTCTGGATTAGTTGAAGTCCCTGGGTCTACTGATGTACTCTTTTTCTCCAATGACTCCATGTAGTCATAAATTTGCTATTGGATTGGATCAATACCAGGAGAGGCTCTTCTTGGGCTGCTCTCAAAGTTTTGTGGAGTAGAATTCTGTGGGCTTTGCTCATATGGAATATTGTCAGGGGATTCACTTGGAGTTTCTCCCTCTAAATCTATAAAATGGGTCTCTTTTGATTTCATTTTCTTCACTTTGCCTCGGAGTCTAGAACTCCTCCTCAAGTTTTGGGAGCCTATGTTCTCTTCTTCTGTAACCTGTTTCCTCTTTCCTTTCTCCTTATCTTTCTTGATTTGTTCTCTAATTTTGATTAGTCTCTCAGAAAGCAGTTGTTCATCCTCCTTAGGTGATGAAGGATCAGGAATATCCCTATGGATTTCTTCAAATTTTTCTTTCATTTTTCTTCTTTGCTTAGTCTGTTTTCTGATCTCTGTTAATTTCTCAAAGATTGGTTCTTCTTCATCGTTTTTCTGTGCTGAAGTTTCAGGGGTGTTTTTAATAGTGAGACTGGTCTTCCTTCTCCTACTTCTTTTTACAGGACTTCCCTCAGGCAATTCTGGAGCATCTTGGAAGAAGTTCCTTACCAAAAAGTCCTCCTATGTGTCCCCTGTACTTCTCAAATGAAATTCAACTAAAATATTTACTAGCCCATGGTGATATAGAGTGGTTTCTATTGACTCAACTTTCTTTTGAACATTATTTGCCATTCTTCTCAGACTATTAAACAAGAAAAATGGTAGATTGAGGGTTCCATCTTCTAGAAAATTCATTAACAGTTGTATATGATATACATACATAGAACCAAACGTCACTTCGCATGTAATAAAATTTTTCAAAATTAACAACATGCTACTCCATTTGTTTTTAAGTGCAGAGATTGGAATCCCTTTTCTAAAAACTGAAGTGTCCATACCTAGATTTTTAAGAATGACCTTCCAAGATTCATCATGAAACTCTTTATTCTTAAACCACCTTTCTCCTAGCCTTGGGATTTCTGTTGCTTCAGCAATAAAGGACTCGGTAACTGCAAATTTTATGTCACCTATTTCCACTTGCATTCCATCAAATGATCTGGCAAAGGATTTGGTGATTTCCTTATGGTAACCATTGAACTTTTCAATAAAACTCAAGCAACCAATCTTCTGTAACATTCCTTTCAGCCGCGAATAACCCTCCATGTACTTCACCCCTATGGGTTTAGTTCTGACAATAAGCCCCATCACCTCTGTTCTCGGCTACTCTTCAAAATTCCCTTCACTATCTGAGAAATGGAGTGACTGCGTAAAGAGGACTATGTATACGAAAATGGAGCAACTGAGTGGATAGAAATAGAATGATTATGGATATGGAAATGGAATGACAGCGTATATGGAATAACGATGACTGTGAATAAAACAACTATATATACAAAATATATGGAAACCGAGTAGCTATACACGTAAACTGTGTGAAAAACAGAATGACTGTATGCATAAAGTATATGAAAACAGAGTGACTGTATGCACAAAAAGGTTACGGAAGTATGAGAGAAAAACTTGGTGTAATAAATGAACAATCAAGGTTTTGAAGAGTCGTATACAGATAGGTCATGTGGTTAATCTAACCGTTAACAGGTGTGGTTGTAGAAGTCCGGTTAAGTACGAGTCATGGAGTTTAAAATGGAGATTAGTTATAAAGGCATCATTGGATCGTTTGGCATTGAAGACGGAAGGTATGGCGGAGTAATCATGGCAGTCAAATCACATAATGATTAATCATGGAGGCATATGATCATACAAGTTATACAAACTTATGTTTTTGTATTGCTTTATGAAATGAGTTTTTGTTTTTACCTTTGGAACCTTACCTTCTGCTTGCTAATATCTTGATGTTTTCTTCCATAGGTGCTTTAGATATGATTGGTCTTCAAAGTTGTTTTCTCTTCAATTACCTGCATATAAGATTTTATTATGAACTGGCCTCTTTGTGCTTGGACTAATAATCAAACTGTTGCTGCAAAATCAAATTAGCTACAGAACATGATCAACTACCGAACGAGAATAGCTGCAGAACGTGGAAACAACTGTAGAATGTAAAACAAAGAATAAAATATGGCTTATGAATGAATGAAATGGAAATGGCTGTGTGAGTGAAAATATGACAAGATGATAAATGAAAAATAGAGATGAAAGAAATGCTGGAGAAGAGAAATTTATTGGTGGAATATGGAAATGGAGTGAAGTGAAATTTGTAAAAATAAAATAGAGTGAAATGAGATATGACAATGAATTTCGCAGAATGCATAATTAGTCGCCATTTTTTCAGAAAAGAAATGGAAAATATAAGGTGTCAGAGTCTTTTGATTTTCACCCTGTATTTTCTGTATAAGCAGGCCAATCAGTGATTGGTTTTCAACCTTATACAATTTTTTATTTTTTATTTATTTATTTTTAAATAGGAAAAACAAAGACTAAGTTGGTGGAGAAGAAGGATTCTTCTTCACCAACTTCATTTCGGGATTGTTCTGAAAGATCTTGATGAACTCCTCCTTTGAGATTAGTTTTTGATAAATTTTCAATCTATGACCATTCACAAGGAGAGGAGTTTGACTTCCATCTATTGTTCTAATCCTTACTTCTCCATTACTGAAAACTTTTTCAATCTCATGCGGCCCAAGCCAATGAGTTTGAAACTTCCCTTAAAAATATTTAAACTTTGAATCAAATAAAAATGCTCAATCTCCCTCTTGAAGCTTTTTGTCCTTGATGTATTTGTCATGCCATTTAGCCCTTTGTTGCTGGACTAGACCAGTCCTTTGAACAACTTCTTGCCTGATTTCATCAAGTTCATTTAATTGCTCCAGTCTATGTCTTTGAGCTTCTGATAAATCCATCCCCAACTGAACTTCCATCTTGAAAGTTTTGACTTGGAACTCTATAGGGAACAAGACTTGCTTCCCATAAACAATTTCGTAGGGTGTATGTCTAGTTGTGTTCCTCCATGTAGTTCTATAGGCCCATAAGGCTTCAGGAAGCCTTTTTGCCCAACCTCTTCTATGTAGATGCATAGTCTTGGTGAGGATTACTTCAATCACTTTATTTGTAGACTCCACTTGACCATTTTCTTATGGATGATATGGAGTAGATTTCCTATGCTTGATCTTGTACTCCTCCATAAGCCTTTCCATCATGTTGGATGTGAATTGAGATCCATGATCTGTCACAATTTCTCTTGGAACACCAAAGCGAGTAAAGGTATCCTAAAAAATAAAACTAACCACAGATTTTTCGTTAGCAAAAAGTAATGCTTTGGCCTCTACCCATTTGGTAACATAATCAATGCATACCAATGTATACTTTTTCTGCTTGGATGGAGGATTAATAGGTCCAATAAAGTCTAAAGCACATTTTTCAAAGGGTTCGATAAGTACTTGAGTTTATAATGGCATTTCATTTGAGGGAGCAGGTTTCCCTACCCTTTGGCAGTTGTCGCACCTCCTAACATATTCTTTAGCATCTTTGAAGATGGATGGCCAATAATATCCTAAAGAAAGGATTTTATAGGCTGTCCTCTTGTCAGCAAAGTGTCCACCACACGGCTCATCATAACATGCTTTGAGAATATCAGGCATTTCATCTTCCCTGACACACCTTCTGATCATAAGATCTGGCCCTATTTTATACAATTCATTAGTGATCCATGAATATCTTACACTTTCTTGAATAATCTTTCTTTTCTCTCTAGGAAATAAATGTGAAGGTAAGTTCCTTGTAACCAAGTAATTAACAACATCTATAAACCAAGGAGTTTGAGTAGTTACTGCAAAGAGGTATTCATCAGGAAACTTATCTTCAACTGGAGAGTCTTCTTTGATATTCTGAATCATGGACAAGAAATTGGCAACTGTGTTTTGTTTTCCATGTCTATCTAGCACAATAATGTTGAATTCCTGCAAAAGTAAAAGCCATCTTGTAACTCTGCCATTAGTAATAAGTTTATTCATCAAATATCTAATTGCAGAGTGATATGTATGAACAAAGGTTTTGATAGCCTGTTATATAGTGTCTGAACTTGTTAATTGCATGAACAACAACTAAGAATTCTTTTTCAGTCATAGTGTAATTCAACTCAGTGGGAGTCAAATTCTTACTTGTATAGTAAATGGCATAAGGTATCAAATCTTTTTGTCCCGAAACAGCTCCCAGATCTGTATCTGAAGCATCTGTAGAAATATGGAAAGGAAGTTTCCAATTTGGTCCTCTTAGAATAGGTGCTTCAGATATTTTTTCTTTCAAGGTTTCAAATGCTAGTTGGCAAACAAGATTCCAACTGAATTCACAATATTTTGTAAGCAATTTGAAGAGTGGAGATGCTATTTTAGTGAAGTTTTCTATAAATCTTCTATAGTATCCTGTAAATCCTAGAAATATTCTAACATCCATTTGGAAATTTGGAATTGATAACTTAGAGATGACTACAACTTTAGATTTGTAAACATTAATCCCATCTCCTAAAATGTGATGTCCTAAAACAATACCTTCGGTAAACATCATAAAGCATTTTTCATGGCTTCGTGAAAGGTTTGTTTTTTTTACATCTTTTAAGGACTTTTTCCATTTTTTCCAAAGCTTCTTCAAATGAGTTTCCATAGACTGTAAAATCATTCATATATACCTCTATACAATCATGTATTAAATCAGAAAAAATTCCTAGTACTGCTCTTTGGAATGTTACAGGTGCATTACATAACCCAAAAGGAAGTACTTGGTAGGCAAAAGTTCCCCATGGACAAGTAAATGTGGTTTTATCCTGATCCTCAGGTGCTACCTGAATTTGATTATAACCACTAAAACCATCCAAGAATGAGAAATACTTCTTACCTGCTAATGTGTCTAACACCTGATCTATAAAGGGAAAAGGAAAGTGATCTTTCAAGGTTGCTTTATTCAATTCTTGGTAATCAATGCACACCCTCCATTTACCATTCCTTTTAGGCACAATTACCAAAGGAGAAACCCATTGGCCATTTGAAATTGGGTAAATGAAGTTTACATTGAGTAATTTTTGGAGCTCTTCTTTCACAATTTCCCTAAGATTTGGATTCATTCTTCTCTAAGGTTGTCTGATTGGTCTACTTTTTTCCTCAATATAGATATGATGGATACAAGTCTTAGGATCAATACCTTTCATGTCGGTGTACTCCCATGCAAATGCAACGGAATGTTTTTGTAATGTTTTGGTTAGCTTTTCTTGTTGTAGTTTCTCCAAGTAATTTTTTATGTTCAATGTCCTATCTGGAAAAATTTCAATTATAAAGCTACCAAACTCTTCCATAGAATAGAGAGACAACTGCCTAGATGACAAGTATTCAACATTAGATTTTTCTTGGAATTGTGCATAATCATATTCTGAAGATGTTTCAAAATTTTCCAATGTGTTCAAAATTTGACTATCTTCACTAATTTTTGACATAGTAAAGAGAGGTTGAATATCATTTTCATCATCAATCCATTCCTTGTCATCTATTTCTGTGATTGCTTTTGCTGGAGGATACAAAGTAAATTTCTTTGTTGAATTACCATAAAAAATATACATGTCACTGGATCTACACTAATAAAAGCATCAGCTGTGGCCAGCCAAGGTCTTCCTAACATGAGTGGCTCCTAGATTATTCTTGGGAGTTAAAATCATGAAATCAACAGGATATTCCAAAGAATTTAAGGATATTGAAATGTCTTCTAGCACACCATCTGGTTTGATTACTGATCTATCTGCAAGTTGTAGCAAGGTAGGTGTGTAAAGAAGATTAGGAAGTTTAAGTTGTTCCATAGTTTTTCTGCTCATAGTGTTTATTGCTACCCCTAAGTCAATCCATGTGTTTGGAATTTCAATTCCATTTATATGTGTCTTGACAATTGGACTTCCTAGATCCACATATTTCTGCATGACAATCTTTCCCATCATGATGTCTACTATCTTTCCTACCAGGTGAATTCTTTTTGTTTCTCTTGATTTCCTTCGCGGTCTTTTAATGCTCAACTCCTTTATTGTCTTGGCTAGAATATGAATTTCTCTAATGGCTTGTAACAAAGGAATTTTGACACAGACATTCTTCAATTCATCTAGAAAGTCATAATTGGGCAACAAGATCTGTTTTTCTACCCCTCTATCAATTTGTAATCTCTCAGGAAAAGGAGTTGTAGAAGTAGATACTGGTTGCTCAATGACAGGAGTTGTGTTTATTGATTCTTTTTGTTTTTCCTTTTCAATGTTTTGGTTTTGGAGGGATGTTCCCTCAAAGATTTTATTGACTTTTAGAGAGTCTTCCTTGGATACATCTTGTTCTTGAATGACTATAGAAGGTTTTTCCTTTTCTAATATCCTTCCATATCTAAGTTGAACATCATTAAGATCTAGAGGAGTAATCATGTAAGTTGGGAATTGTTGTCCTTCTACCATGTAAGCATTCTGAGGGTTTTTGTTATTGGGGTTTGGCAATGGTTGGGTAGGTAGCTAATTTTCTTTTTGTTGAAATGGAAGTAAGAGTTGAGGATTTTGACTTTGTTGTGGAGGTTGTTGTGGAAATGGCAATGCAAGTTGAGGGTTCTGATTTTGAAGTTGTGGTTGCTGATTTTGCTGCTGATTTTGTGGGAGAGGATAATTTTGATAGGATGGAGGGTGTTTATAATATTGAGCAAATCTCCCATAAGGATTTTGTACCCCTTGTGCCCACGGTTGAGATTGATATTGAGATTGAGGTTGAGGCCAAGGTTGTTGCCAAGAATTCCAATTTGGTGGGGGTTTAAGATACATTGGATTGTTAAATCCTTGATTTTGTGGCCCCTGCCAAGGTCTTCTTACAACAAAACAAAGAGGTTCTACAGAATTTGGGACCGTTTCCTCTTGAAAGACAAACTTAAGACCTGGGATTAAGGGACAACCCTTTGTTTCATGACTTTCTGAATAAATCATACAAGTTTCTACAATTTTCGCACCTAAAGGGAATTCCCTTAGGGCATGTTTCTTTCTGCATTTTGGACAAAATATGGCTAAAGCATCAGCCTCTGTTTTCTGCTTGTTTTGAATTTTAAGGGTGTCTAGCTGCTCACTAAGGCTCCCTAAAATGTCAGTTTTGAACTCATCAAGCATATTGCCAATTTCTGCCCTACTTACAGATCTAGTTGCAGATTTGTTTGCTCTAACAAGAGAAGGATCTCTCGGCCCTTTCCCAGTTTTAGATTTCCCTCTTAAGAGATGAACACATAGTTCTACTATGTCACTCAATGGAAGTTGAGAGATATCTCCCTTCCCCATCATGTTCATTTTTGCTCTTTTCAAATTATAGTTGAAGCTCTCAAGCAAATCCTCTAAGTTTTCATCCTCTTTTGGCATCATTTTGAACATCTGATCTTTATGATTGGTAGGCATACAATAATCCAAGTATCTATCCAAAAATGCCTTTTTCATGTCATTCCATGTTCTAAAGGATTGAGTGACTAACCCCATGAACCATTTCAAAACAGCCCCTTTTAGTGTTGAAGGGAACAATTTGAGTTTTTGAGAGTCTTCTAGATAGTCATATGTTCTACACAAGACTTCAAACTCAAACAAAAATGTTTCAGGGTCCTCACTTCGCAACCCATAAAAGTTTGGGAGGACAGATGGTGAGATGTTTTTCATTATGGTATGTGTTTCCTCATCCACTCTAAGGAATCCAAAAGAGTTACCTACTTCCCTGTTTCCTCTGCCTCCTCCATTATTACCTCTACCTCCTCCATTATTTCCTCTACCTCTCCCTCTACCCCCTCCTCCAAACAATGAGAATTCTCCATCTTGTTCTTCTTCTGCCATTGTAGTTTCTTCAGAGTTAGTATAGGGCTCAACCTGCAAGGATATCCCCTCTTCCTTTGGTTCTTCTATTAATGGACTATGAGAGGGAGTTTCTAATTTTTCTTCCTCACCATGTATTCCTAGTTCTTCAACTACAATAGACTCTCCTGTGGATGTGAAAAAGGTTATCCCTGTTGTTGGAGTTTCAAAAATTTTCTCTCCTAGGACTGTTTTGGTAGATGATGTAGGAGAATCTTCTGATTGAGTTTCTACCTTTTGAATTCCAGGAATCCTATGGCTAGGAGTATGAGTCTAGGATGGAGGTGTGTCTCTTCTAACTCTTGGTGGAGTAGGTGGAGTTGTGGGAATTGAACTTTTTCCCCTAGCTATAAATCTAACCTCGTAGCTATTAACTCTACCCCTAGGGTCTCTTTTCTCTATGCATGTAATTATTTTATTTTATTATTTATTTATTTATTTTTTATTTATATTATTATATATATATATATATTATTATATTTATATATATATATATATATATTTTAATGAATGTAAGAGATAAGGCTACCTAGTTACACTTCCCAGGCAACGACACCAAAATGTTTGGTCAATTTAGTGTCCTAAATTGCTCTACATAAATTATCAATCCGGGTATCGTAAATTGATGAAGTGTAATGCACTATATGTGCTAGATGGCCCTTCTGACTTCAGTGTTTTTGAGTTTTAAGTTGTTTTGGGGTTTTAAATCCTTCAATCGCTAATGATGTACAATATATTTAACAAAAAATTTAAATCTACTTCTGTTAAAGAAATGAAATGAGGACTAAGAGTGCTTTAGTCAAGAAAAGGAAAACAGAGTTCCTATTTCTGCCCTTATTATTGTTTCCAAAACATGAACTAAAGGAACTTACGAGTGAAGTTGCAACTACTGTCTAATCAGCTTAATGAAATATTAAAAGTGAAATTGCAACTATCTATGATGAAAACAAAACTAAAATGAAATGCTAAAAATGAGATTACAACTACTATTTAGTCTATTGCAAAATCAGAACTTAATGAAAAACTGAAAATGAAATTGCAAAAAAAATAAATTAAAAACTAAGATTGGAAATGAAATTGCAACTAGTCTACTATAAAAACTAAATGAAGTGCTTTGTCACTCCACTACACAATTTTGGGAGAACAACCTCCTTGTGATAACATTTTGAGGAATTCCATACTTCATTGTTCTAAGAAAAAAATAAATACAAAAATGCAGAAAAAGACTCATTACATAAGTGAAATATTCCACCACTTAGTTTAAGATGAACCATCAACTAAAAGGGCTTTTAAAAACATTCACCTGCAACATGAGTCACTAAACTAATAATAAAATGACATTGATCAGTTTAATTACAAACCTAAAGACTAATGAACAACTAATGAAATAAATTACTCTACATTACTGAACTCAACTTCAAGTTACTGATGAAGAACTGAAAAGAAATTAAACCAAAAGACTATTCTGTACTGAAATAAGTTGTTCTGCATTAGTAGGAAAATAGTAAAAACTGCATTATGAACAGGGTTAGAAAATGGTTATAAACATCATGGAAAAATAAAATGAATTTATAGCTTAATTATAAAAGACAAAACAAAATAAAATGTAACCTTAACCAGCGCAGGGGCCCTCTGCAACTGCTCAGGTTATATGCACTTAATCAACACTCCAACAAACACTTTTGGTATCCATGAAACACACAATATTCATATTAAAAACAGAGAATGAGTTCTTAAAAATTACAAAGCAGTAATCTGAACTTAACACATGAGCAAATTCGAACTGGTTCTGCATTCTTCACACAAGTATTTATAGAGAAATTATACAACTGTTTTAAGGAGAAAAATAAGCTACAGCAAAACATGTAGGCAAACAGGTACACAAAATCCTCTTTCTTAGTTGTTGGAGACATAAATCTAAGGTAATGGCTGATGGATTCAGTTTGCACAAGTGGCTGATGAAGTTCGTGGCCTCATGAAACTACTTCGGATCCCATCACTGAGAAACGTGTACAAAACAGAGTCCTGTTTGCCTTAGGTTTCTATGTTTGACTTCCCTTTGACCGGAGTCTTCCTTGTCGACCTGGGCCAGGTGAATAGGACACAATCCATGCCCTGATGTTTTCCAAGCTGCCCATGTACTCATTTTCCCCTCTTGACACTTGCAACCTGTAAAAGTGTGGAAGTAGCTGCGGAACAACCAATTAGCTGCAGCTACTTCCACACTTTCAAACAACAAACATAAAATTATAACATGTAAATCACTAAAATGTTCTCCTTAAGGCAATGTATAATGGTTATTGATGATGAGGATGCATTTTTCAAAGAAGAATGGATGAGAAACGCTGCTAAGGAAAGGGCAGTTTTGGAGCTCAACACATGGGTTTACCTAGAGATAGCATCATAACTTGGACTCAGATGCAGCAGGCCTTTAACAACAAATATAGGGACTATTGTAGGTCAAAAGACACTAAGGAAGAGATTTTTAGGATGACCATAGGTCAGGATGAATCCTTAGAAGACTATGAAGAAAGGTTCCAGCTCAGTTACAAAAAGGCCAGATGCACACTTGACCCTGAGTCACTGAAGCTGGTTCTGCTTAGAAGAGTAAGGGAGGATGTCCTAGATACCTTGCATTTGTTAGTAGGAGGAGATATCTACCAACTACCCTATGAGGAAATCAAGTCTGTCTTTAGAAACCATTCTAGGGAAAATAGGAAAAAGGGTAGGAGTAGTCAACCTATGGCCAGTACATCATCTTCCAACTTATCCATCAAGGGTGAAATCAAAAATATGTTGGAGGACTTCAAAAGTGAGATGTTTCAAACCCTTGCCTTGCAATTGGATTCCATGAATATCAAAAGGAAACAAGAGGAAACAGAGAAAGCCTTGGGCATCTTTTGTCCTAGATGCACCAGGAGGCATCCTAGGAATGAATGCCCATTGTACTGTATTGGGATTTGCTCAGTCTGTGAAGAAAACCACTCCACAGACAAGTGCCTTTCTTTACCTAGACCCAAAGTTGTATATCAAGGAGCCGAAGGGGTCACTGAGCAGCTTTTCTACATCAACCAAAGGAGACCTCCTGGGCCTAGACCTTACCAACATGGTATGCAAGGATCATCCCATGCATATTACAGACCCAACCAAACCGCAACTATACCTTCTTGGGGACCCCCTTCTCAACATTCCTGGTCTACACCCCCTCCTTGGTCCTATGCACCTTAGTGTCATTCCCAGCTAGCCAGCCAGTCATTTCAACCTTACATTCAGCCACAACACTAGTGGAATACCCCACCCCAGGGGTGGAGGCCCCAAGTCAACAATGTTCCAACGCTATTGCCTCCACCACCTACCCAACCACAAATCCTGCACTCTGCTCCACCTAGGCAACCCCAGATGCCTGCCCAAACAAATCCAAACCCAAACAATAGGCAGGCTCAACAAGGATATGGTGGAGAGACATCATACCTAGCTTACGTTGTAGAAATCCAGGAGATCAACCTAAGATCTGGGAGAATCCTCCTAGATAACCAACCTCCCTCTCCACATAGGGAGGTTGAGGAAGAAAGAGAGGAAAGCAACCTTACAAAAAATCTACCCTTTCCTGAAAGATTAGCCCAACCACTCCAGCCTACCCCAGAAGAAACTGAATTTCTTGGAGAATTGAAAAACCTATGTGTAAAGATCCCCCTTTTGCAGGCAATCAAATATGTTCCTATTTACAATAAATTGATCAAGGAGAAGTTCTTTAAGCATCTAGGAAGAAGAAAAAGGGATGCCCCTACCATTAATGTCATTGGGCAGTTATCTGACTTAATGCTGCGGCAGGTAATATGTCCAAAATACTTAGACCCTGGAAGCCCTGTAGTTGATGTGCACATCAATGGAACCATTGTCCCAAACACTCTGATTGATCTTAGGGCTGCCATTAATGTGATGACCAAGGACACCATGCTCAAGCTTAACCTATAAGGGTCACTAAGGAAGACCACAACAGTGCTGTAGCTTACAGACCGTTCCACAGTCACCCTTGAGGGAATTGTGGAGGATGTGATAGTCTCCATTGATTCCTGGGAGTACCCTGTAGATTTCCTAGTTCTCCAGCCTAATGCTAAGCTTATTGGTTACCCTCTCATCCTTGGGAGGCCATGGTTAGCCATAGCTGATGCCTACATTAGCTGCAGAGTTGGGAATATGACCATCAAGAATGGACATATGTCCAAACAGTTAGTCGTATACCCTCCTGCTCAACCCTCCCTAGAACATGATTTACCTTTATGGTTGGAGGAGGAATAAGATGAGCTTTATTCTGCCCAACTTTATGCTATGGAAGAAATCATAGGAGGAGGACAACAAGAGGAGGATGACATAATTGAAAACCTGCTCTAAAGTCCAACTCCTAGTTCATTACCCTTAGAAGAAGAAGTAAAGGAAACACTAAAAATTCATCAAATTGACTTATGCTTGGCCGATTCCAACCGACTTCGAGTCAAAACCATAGAATTTGGCCCAAAGAAAACCCTAAAAATTAATCCATCTCTTTCTACTTTAGAAGAGGAACAACTATGCAAATTGTTGAAAGAGAACCTAGAATCCTTCGCTTGGAGCTATAAGGAAATGAAGGGAGTACACCCCTTAGTGCGTAATCACCACATATACACCAAGGAAGGTTGCAAGCCAGTCAGGCAACCACAAAGGAGAATGAATCCAGCCCTTAAAGACATTGTCAAAGAAGAATTGCAAAAATTGTTAGATGCAGGGTTCATTTACCATATCTCCGACAGTGAGTGGGTCTCTCCTTTAGTGTTAGTTCCCAAGAAGAATGGTAAGTTGAGGATTTGTGTCGATTATAGGGAGTTGAACAAAGCCACAAAGAAGGATCATTTTCCCCTACCCTTCATTGACCAAGTGCTAGATGGCCTGGCAAGGAAGAAGTTCTTTTCTTTCCTAGATGGATTCAGTGGGTACAACCAAATACAAATCTACCCAGAAGACCAGGATAAAACCACATTCACCTGTCCTTGGGGTACTTTTGCTATAGGGTCCTTCCTTTTGGCTTATGCAACGTTCCTGCCACTTTCCAGAGAGCAGTCTTGAGTATTTTTGCTGAACTAGTGCATGACGCTTTGGAAATATATATGGACGATTTTACACCTTATGGTTGTGATTTCCAAGAAGCCCTGACTAACCTAGGTAAATTATTACGCAAATGCATTGAAATGAACCTGTCTCTCAATCTAGAAAATGTGAATTCTTAATGACTGAAGGGACTGTGCTAGGTCATTCCATAGCTCATTAAGGACTGCAAGTCGACCCAAACAAAATAGCCGTCATCCAAAGGGTCCCACCTTTACAAAAGCAGAGAGATGTCAGGAGTTTCTTGGGGTTAGCTGGATACTACAAAAGGTTCATAAAGGACTTCAACAAGTCAACCTCTCCTTTGTTTGGATTGTTGGCCAAAGATTCTAAATTTATATGTTCAAAGAGCTGTCAAGAGGCCCTAGACATTCTAAAGGATAAATTAACCACTGCATCAATCCTTAGAGGCCCAAACTGGGCCCTCTGTTTTCATATCCATGTTGATGCCTCACATAAAGCCATAGGAGTAGCCTTAGGTCAGGTAGAGGAGAAATTGCCTTATGCCATCTATTTTACCAGTAAAAACCTGTCAAAGGCTGAGTTAAATTATATTGTGACTGAAAAAGAACTCCTGGCTATTGTGCATTCATTGAACAAGTTTAGGCATTACATTACAGGTTATCAGACATTTATGCATATTGATCATGCTACAATTAAATATTTAATGAACAAACCATATGTAAATGCTAGAAACATAAGATGGTTACTTTTATTGCATCAGTTTTATCTAACTATTGTTGATAATTCTGGTAAGGAGAATGTTGTTGTTGACTTTCTATCTAGGATGAATTTGCCTATAGGTGAAGAAGGAATGGTGGATGATCAATTACCAGATGAACATTTGTTTGCTATTTTAGTGCTCTCCCCATGGTTTGCTGATATAGCAAACTATTTGGTATCAACACAGTTCCCACCAAACCTGCCCTCCAGAGAAAAGAGCAAGATATTTAGGAAAAATGCCACCTTCACTTGGAATGGGGGAAATCTATTCAAACTTGGCCCAAATCAAATCTTGAGAAGATGTGTAAGGGAAGAGGAAGTCTTTGACATCCTTCTGAATAGTCATGATGGGCCTTGTGGAGGTCACTTTGTAGCAAAGAGGACAACATTCAAAGTGTTGCAAGCAGGCTATTATTGGCCTACTCTTCATTAGCATGTGAGGAAGTACATTAGCTAGGATGGGAAAGCCTACTCCAAGAGATGAAATGCCCCTACAACCTCAAGAGACTTTTGAGACATTTGACAAGTGGGGCATGGACTTCATTGGGCCTATCAATCCTCCTTTAAAGCAAAAACAACACATTGTTGTGTGCACTGATTACTTGACTAAGTGGGTTGAACCGAAGGAAATTAAGACAACAACAGAAGAAAAGGTGGCTGAGTTCCTAAGGGAGAATATATTATACAAATTTGGGTACCCTAGAGAGCTAGTCATAGACCAAGGCAGCTAGTTTACCTCCATCATGATTGAAGAACTGCTGAAGCATCACAAAATCAAGCATAGGACCTCCACTCCCTATCATCCACAAGCTAATGGGCAAGTGGAGGTGACCAACAGAGCACTGGAGAACATCCTAACCAAGGTAGTGAACAACAATAGAAAGGATTGGGCAGAAAGACTAGTTGAGGCCACTTGGGCCTATAATACAACATGGAAGACCACCGCTATATTTACACCCTATGAGATGGTATATGGGAAGAAGGCTTTGTTGTCCATTGAATTTGAATTTAATACACTGTGGATGGTAGCCCAACTAGATCTAGATCTCAGTCATGCAGAGAAAGAAAGATTGTTCCATTTGAATGGTTTAGATGAACTCAGAATGAAGGCCCTCCTCCATACAGAAATAGTTCAGCTTCAAAGGAAAATCTGGCATGACAAGCACATTAAGGCGAAGCAATTTCAAGGAGGAGACTGGGCATTGTTATATGACTCTAGGTATAAAGACTTCAAGGGCAAGCTAAGGACAAGATGGCTCTACATTATGTGGTGGAAAGATGCCATGACAACAGTTCAGTGCAGATCGGAACTATAAATGAAGAAGCCATTCCATTACTAGTTAATGGACACAGACTGAAAATGTACAAGAGGCCTTTATCTAAACAAGAGTTTATTGACAATATCAATAAGACAGTGATGATGGTGGAGCAAGTTTCAGCTCCTCCCTCATCAGATCACTGAAAAAGAAAAAACAGAATAAGGATTCAGGTGAAAACCTCCATGAGGCGCCTAAGTCCCATCTTTTGGGTTGAAAACGTCCATGAGGTGGCCCAAGGATGAGAAAAATAGAAAGAAAAAGAAGATCCCTGGGTGAAAACCTTCCTTGAGGCGCTCAGGGCAAATATCTAGGGTGAAAACCTCTCTGAGGCAGCCTGGGTGTTATATATATATATATATATATATTATATATATATATATTATATATATAAAGAGAAAAAGGAAAAAAACATAATTGTTATTTGCAGGAAGATGAGAAAGATAATCAGGGAGCAAAGAGAAGATCCACAGGGGGCCCTGCCTCACATATGTTCATATCCTCCACTCCTTACCATGCATCCCTCCATAAATTCCATTGATTTTCCCTTCATTGCTCCAATTTAGGTGAAAATTGTGTTTTCTACAGGGACCCCTCACCTCATCCATTACCATCATCCCTGCCTTCACACGCACTCCTATTCCCTCTGTCCATTTAGCAGCATCAGATATGCGGTCAAGAAACCATCATCAGACAGTTGAGGAGGAAGAAGAATGACCATCAGTAGCACCTCTTATCTTTGAAAATTGCAAGATGGCATTAAGCCCACAGGTGAGTATCCTGCTCACTCACTCATATGCATCATTTGATCAAAAGTTATAAAGGTTAAGAGGTAGTTGGTTTGTAAGTAAAAAGGTGGCCAGTTTCCTCTTAAAAAAAAGGCTAGTGGATTACATACACAGGAAACTCTGTTTTCTCAAGAATTTGCTCATTTCCTCTTCAAGCCTCACAAGCAATATGCTCATCAAGTATATCTCATGTGATGGTAGATACAATATTGTTTATGGCTAGCATTTTAGAATGCTTGAAGAACTAAGATTTGGGGAAGAAACAACAATTCACCAAAGATTCAACATACCTTATTTTCTGATGCAATCACTCATGGACTCCAGTAGTAAAGTAAAGAAAGGAAATTCCCAACCGTTGTCTCACCATGGGTTGATTAGAATCCTCATTGAGGATTCCCTCCTAAACCCCAGGATCCCTATAACATGGACAATCTTCAATGACTTATCAGCAAAGGATGACTTCAGAACCTTCATCTCTGGTGTTAGTCCTTCTTTCAGTGAGGAGGAGGCAAAACAAGAAGAAGAAGATACAGATCTAGATAGGGATGAGGTGGATAAGGAAGAAACTAATATAGAGGGACGTGATGAAGAAGACACTAATACAGAGGAAAATGATGCTGAAACAGAAGAGGAAGAAGGCATTGAAAAAAAAAAGAAGAAGAGGAAGAGCAACAAGAAACAAAAGAGCTAAGTGGCTTCAGGGGCAAAGAAGCAGCTGAACAATCAAATCCCATGGCCCTAATATGCACCAATAATCTAATTGCAAATGATCCTTAGCTGGCACTTAGATATCTTGTTGCCCAAGAGCAAGCAATTTCACATTTTGAGGACATGTTTAGGCTGCTAAGAAATGATAATGTACATGCCTGCATAAGGAGATGGAAAACACTGCCACATAGCTTGAAGATCAAATAATATCAGTGGGAAGAAGTAGAAAGGAAATCAGGCTTCTATTAACAAGACGAAGAGACCACAACAGAAGCATAGGTTGTCAAAGAGGCTACCAGAGCCACTAAGTTTCTCAAAGTATGAGCAACACTTTCAGTAGGGGGTGATGATGAGCCTCATCATTGAGTAATTATATGGGCCTTAATTGGCCTTAATTCACCTCCTATCTTAGTCAAACCAACTATTCTCACAACTTATTGCATACTTTTGATTATATTTTGCTTATGAGATGAGTTAGAGTTGGATATTTTGCTTTGTGATCTAATGTGCATGTAATGCAGGAATAAAGGATAAAAGCAAGGAACTATGGTAAAATACCTTGGTAAAAACTCGAAGGGGACAAGAGAGAGGAATTACAGGAGTTAAATCCTCCTCATTTACTGCCCCTCCATTTAAATATCCCTCCATCAGCTGAAAGTACAAACAACCCCCCTCCTAGAAGGCAACCAAGCAAGTGAAAGTGCAAACAAGCCAAATCAGGAGTACTAGAAGGCAGCCAAACAAGTGAAAGTACAAGCAACCTCCCTACTAGAAGGTAGTCAGGCTAGTGAAAGGGAAAGCACGAGTTTATCATTGAGTTGGGAGCTGTGCCTCCCTAATTTTGAAGGAAGTCACTAGAGACTTCAATTGTGTAAATAGAAGGGATTAGGACCTCAATTTTTTTAGTCAGTTAGCAAGCATTAGAAGTATTCAAACTTTTTACTCCACTTTGTGTCGAAGTGCAGACTTGTAACAGTCTTGATGTAATACAATGTTCTTTTATAATGAAGATGAGTTTTGTTTTGAGCCAGCATTGAGTTAACTCAAAGGGCTAAAGCTCTTAGGTTAGGGCCCGACCCTAGCAACCAAAGATCCTCTTTATTGTATTGTTAAGTAGCATAGTTTCCTGTTTTCTATTCATCTACTTAAGTAGTTCATTTCCATTCCAAAGTTTTATTGTTTAAATATTCATCCGCTTAAATAGTTGCAGTCTCATTATAGTAGCGCAGAGTAGATCATTTCTGATTTCATTTAGTTAGTAAGTTATCAAAGAAAAGATCCATAAGGTTGTCCACAGGTGTCTCGGCCTCACCTCCTCCCTCTGGGACCATGACGTGAGTGTTAGAAATTTACTACATAACATAAATACTTACTAAGAGGAATAAATATAAAAATAACCAGCAACACCCATAAACACATAAACACAAATGTTTATCCGGGAAAACCCCAAATCCGGGGAAAAACCCAACCTAATAATATCTTATTAGCATTGGAAAAAACCCTCGCAAGTCTGACTAGGTGAGCATTCACCGCTCACCTCCACGTCTTACATTACAATGAATTCCTTCCAGCCTTTTATAACCTCCATTACATATAATACCACATGCAAAATACTATGGGTGCACAATACCATGTGCCCCAAAACCATCACTGTTTAACTTGGTCAACTTTGACTCTATCCCGAGTCAAGTTTACCTAACAATTTCCCCCTTAAACTTGACTTAGGGTTCCTTGACTAACTCCAGCCAAACCTGCTAAGTGAGACAATCCCGCTCACTCTACCCCCCTCAAAGTTTTTACCTAGGGTATTGTTAACCTGACATCCCCCCTATCACCTAGGTCTAACCCAGACTTTACTGGTGATTATCGAGGGGTACACATGCCTTACCAGGTCTTACACTAGTATGCCCATTTACATGCAATAATTTTGACTTCATTAATTATTTTTTTTGCTTATTGCTGCTGCGATTCTAATTCATCCTCTCTCAATTTGATTTTCTCAAAAACTTCTGTCAAATTGCTCAACTGCGAGCCCGAGTAGAACCTTGTAGATTCCAGCACCAGTGGCCTCATGTAGCAACGAACAATTTTCGAAGCCTCATGAACAATTTTCTTCTGCTGACCTTCTTTAAATAGCCCTGTGAATTTTGACAATTCGTCAGCATGTTCCAAAACTGTAAATATTGCAAATGCACTGGAATCTCTGGCAGTTACGGCACTATCTTCTGCACATTCTCCTCGAGGTTCTTCCGCTTACGTTGTTCCACCATTATTTTCAGACCCAGATCTTGTAAAAAGGCTGCATTGATCTCATCGTGCATTATAAACCCCTGGCTTCAAAGAATTTACGGAGAATTACTAAGAGAAATAAATATAAAAATAACTAGCAACAACCATAAACACATAAACACACATTTTTATCAGGGAAAACCCCAAATCCGGGGAAAACCCGATCATAATGAAATTTCATTATCCTCGCCAAAACCTTGGCCAATCTGGCCAAGTGAGCCTTCACATCTCACTTCCAGGCCTTCCCTTACAATGAAGTCCTTCCAGCCTTTTATAGGCTCCATTACATATAATACCACGGGTAGAATACCGTGGGTGCACAATACCATGTGCCCCAAAACCATCACTATTTAAACCTCTTTTGACTCTATCTCGAGTCAAGTTTCCTTAACAATTCCCCCCTTAAACTTGACTTGGGGTTCCTTGACTAACTCTAGCCAAACCTGCTAAGTGAGATAATCCTACTCACTCTAGCTCTTACCCCCCTCAAAGTTTTTACCTCGGGTATTGTTATCCCGACATCCCCCTATCACCTAGGTCTAACCCAGACATTACCAGTGATTACCGAGGGGTACACATGCCTTACCAGGTCTTACAGTAGTATGCCCATTTACATGCAATAATTTTGATTTCATTAATTTATTTTTTTTGTTTATTGCTGCTGTGATTCTGATCCATTCTCTCTCAATTTGATTTGCTCAAAATCTTCTATCAAATCGCTCCAACTGTGAGCTCGATGAGAACATCATAGATTCCAGCACCGGTGGCCTCACATAGCAGAAAACGAACAATTTTCGAAGCCGCATGAAATTCGTCAGCATGTTCCAAATCGGTAAATATCGCAAATGCACTGCGATCCCTGGTAGTTACAACACTATCTTTTGCACATTCCCCTCGAGGTTCTTTCACGTACGATTGTTCCACCATTATTTTCCAGACCCAGATTTGTCTCATGAGGCACTATAAACCCCTGGCATCAAAGAATCCTTTTGAAGCCAATATCTGGCTCTAATACCAGTTGTTAAGAAAATTTACTACATAACGTAAATACTTACTAAGAGGAATAAATATAAAAATAACCAGCAACACCCATAAACACATAAACACAAATGTCTATCCAGGAAAACTCCAAATCTGGGGAAAAACCCAACCTAATAAGATCTTATTAGCATTGGCCAAAACCCTGGCCAGTCTGACTAGGTGAGCATTCACCGCTCACCTCCAGGTCTTACATTACAATGAAGTCCTTCCAGCCTTTTATAAGCTCCATTACATATAAACCACGGGCATAACACTATGGGTGCACAATACCATGTGCCCCAAAACCATCACTGTTTAACCTGGTCAACTTTGACTCTATCCCGAGTCAAGTTTACCTAACAGTGAGGAAGAAACCCTGCAGCAACCCCAAAACACAGAGTTTTAGTTTTGCATGAAGTTTGTCATTTAACGTAGTCACTGGTTCATTAAATTGTTCCTTGGTTCATTTCATGGTCATTTAGTCATTTCATGGTCACCTATTCCTTCACTCTCTTCCTATCATTTGATCTCCCTCACATTCCCATTTCATTCTCCTTCAACATGAAACACTTAGCGGAAGTTGATAATTCATGTTTAAACGGTTTTTACTGGTAGATCGCCTTTCACAGGAAAAACTAACCAATCATCCCCCGAATTCAATTTTAGCATTTGAATTTGTGCACTTTAAATCCCAACTGTCAATCTTCTTTGTTGGATCTGACGTCTATCATGCACCTGCTCGCTAACCATCTCGGTCAAGTCTCCACCGTTGATCTGCCTAGACAGATCCAACGGCTATCGCGCCATATCGCGTGGTTTTTTTTTGTCATTATCCGCCCGAAGGCACGCAATATGAGCGGTTTCCCTGTGCTACTTTTTGCTCGGGGAGGCTAATCACGTGAAATTTTGGAAAACTACTTACAACTTTGAGGGCGCGTGATAAACAACTTACCGCCTTCTAAACCCGCTACGACATTTCTGCACGTTTCTTTTTCCCGCGCTCGATTCTCCGCCATCCATTTGTCGATTAGTCCTGTCCATCCATCCTTTGACTTAGCCCTTGTGATATAATCTCAGTCATTCATATGCTTCGTTACCTTGTTCGTTCACCTATTCACCTAAGCCTCCTGTGATCCGATCTCAGCCGTTCATTTACCTTTCACCCCGCCTGATCCAATGGTTCTCATGCGTTGTTGCTCCCCCACGTCCTCCTTTCACCAATTTCATCCTCTGACTACTCTTCCGCTTAAACACAGACTTAGCTTAGTTTCATTTGCTTACCCCTTAGTCTAGTTTTGATGCTTTTACTTCTGTAACTTAGATACTTAGCATTATATTAGCGTTGTTCTAGTAATTCTTCTTAGCATAGTTGTTTAACTGGTTAGATAGGGTCTGGTGTGAGTTAGCATTACAAGTTGTTCCCTTCATTACTGTAGTAGAGTAGCTCCCCCTTAGAATAAATTTTCTCTTCTTCCATCAAAATCAAGCTTCTCCTAACCCTATAGAAGTCTGGCTTCGAACCCCTGGGGTCTCTTGCCAGATGAGCAGTGACAATAGGTAGTACCTTCACTTCTACTTGTGCATATAGCATTGTCACCTCCAAGTTTGTACGAACCCCAGGTTGATAAGTAAAGCCGGTAGCCCTGGGAGTTGCAACATTCTTGCTGCAATACCTAGGCTCATCATTATTTTCTCACGTCGCTTAAGTAAGATATTGTGACACACATCTCCGATCACATCCATGAATGGAGACGTAGATGTCACCTGACGAAATTCGAGATTGTTGATCAGTTCCTTAATGAATGGTTAACTAAGTCATTCGTAGCTCCAATTGCTTGCGATATAGATATGGGTGGATGTGTTACTGAAGAACAAGCCATTGCCCGTGCCCAGTACTTAGATCTTGTTTATTCTCAGTCTAGCACTTTGTATGAGTTATTACCCGATGATCCATGGCCATCATCCGATCCCTCAACATCAAAGTCACAGGCTACACCTCCTGTTGATGGAGTAATTGGTTCAGTGTCCCAGACCCCTGCTAAATCTTCTTCCAAACGGAAGTCGATCTCAAACATTGCTTCCAATAGTTCCTCCCAGAATCCACCTGGCCCTGGTAAAACCTCAGAGGTCCACACTATCCAGTCTACCACAACAGACAAATCCTCAAAAGGTAAGAAGAAAGGCAAAGGCAAGGGTAAAGCCGACGCCCCAAAACAGGGTCCTCCTAAGTCGTCTACTTGTGATTCTTCACAACGGAAGCCTAAGTATTCGTGCTTTATTTGTGAGGAGGATCACTATACCAAGGGTTGTCACCGACGGTCCAAAGTTAGTAGTTTGCTCAAAGGGACCCCAGCTGAAAGAGTCGTTTTCGTCTCAGTAGACTCAAATGTTAGACCAACCTCAATCATCTACTTCCTCAGGATCTCAAGTGTTCATGATGAGTACGCCTATTAATGTGGCTACTAGATCAAAAGATTATCAAACTTCTGCTCCGACAGCCAGGAAAGAGAAAGAGGCCACCCCTTCTTCTTCGGCCTCGGGTTCTGACCCTCTTCATATCAACTGCCCTAACCCTAATTCTGCCATTTGACCACCCTCTCGAGGTGTGCTAAGGAAATCCTCGTACAATCCCAACGCTCGAGCCTCTCAACACTATAATATTGTTGAGGATTTGGCTCAGGTGCCGTCAGCTATGTTGACTCTCAAGTTGCTCCAAATCTATCCATCTCAATGGAAATCTTTGTTGTCAGCTATTGGGGGTATTGATCTTAACGATTCCAATTTGCTATGTTTTGATCTAAAGAGCCATGTTCCACGCCTGTCTCATCAGATTGCTTTTCTCATTCAGGTAATCATCAATGAGAAAACCATTCATAGGACTGTCATCAATGAAGGCGCTTCTACTTGCATCATGTCAATTTCCTGCTGGAAGGCCATTGGTTCCCCTACTTTGAACCAATCCCCAAACACTTTGGAAACATTTGACGGGTGCGATTCGTGACCCTTCAGTGTCTTACCTAACCTTGCCATTACTTTGGAGGGAAAGACCATACAAGTCGAGGTAGATATCGTTGACACTAATCTCAATTATAATCTTCTACTCGAACGGGGCTGGACCCATGCCATGCATGTTGTAGCCTCCTCCCTATTCTGCGTGATTCGTTTTCCCCATCAAGGGAAAATCATTACTGTTGACCAGCTGTCCTTCTTCGCCTCTTCCTCCTCGGATGGCAATGTTCTGTATGTCAAGCACACTGGTGCTCCTTATGAGAGTGTGGGGGCAGGTCTTTTCAAAGATTCTGCCTTGATGGGAATTTTTCTGCTCCCACCTCCTCATGTTGCCTTTGTCAACATGATCTCAGTCAAATATGATCCTTGGGTTGTGCCTTCACCAGATCTTGTTGATACTTGGGGCAAGGTTATGCCAGTTAGTCTTGTCGAAATCAATTACATGGAGATTATTTCGGCCTGAAGTGATGTATCCTCTGATTCTCTTGTTTCAAGGACTTCTCTCGATACGTATTCTCAATCCCCATGGCTTCGCACTTCGAAATCTCCTGATCCCTTAGCCGAGACTTTCTTGCTAAAGAAAGTATCATGGAAGTAATGTCTCTCGAGGAACCACCTTGGAACGATACTCATCATCGCTCCTCGTTCCTGCCTTGCCCGACGGTCATGTCTACCAGTCTCGAAGAGTTCTCTTCTCAGTTTCCTTCCCTCTCATGTCCGGCACTGATCCTGACTCATGAAGTATGGTCGGAAGGAAATTTGGGTAATATTACCCAAACGATGCCAATTGATATTTCTATCGAACATGGTATCATTGAACATGTCCATATCGAGGTAACTTGATCTTCGGTTGAGATCAAGACCTATACTCGTCTGTTTCAATAATTTCGTGATGTGTTTGTGTGGTTGTATGAAGAAATGCCTGGCATTGATCCTAGCATCGTTGTGCACGAAATACCAACTTATCCTCAGGCGAAGCTCGTTTGCCAACGTCTCCACCCAGTGCACCCTATGAAAGCCGCCGCTATCAAGGGTGAAGTTGAAAAAATTCTCAAAGCCGGATTCATCTATCCGATCCCTCTTATAGAATGGGTGTCAAATATTGTCTCGGTGACAAAGAAACAAGGCATGATCTGCGTTTGCATTGATTACCGTGATATCAACCGTGCCTTTCCTAAGGATAACTACCCTACTCCCTTCATTGATCAGATCATTAACGAATGTACCAGGAGCGAAATTTTTTCCTTTATGGACGGTTTTTGTGGTTACAACCAGATTAACATTGCACCGACCCATCAAGAAAAGACAAATTTTATCTGTCCATGGAGTGCTTTCGCGTACAAAAAGCTCCCTTTCGGCCTAAAAAATGCTGGGGCTATATTTCAGCGGGCGATGTCCTATGCGTTTCATGATATTTGCAACATCGTTCAGCCTTACTTGGATGACCTTCCCGCTCATTGTCGTAAGCGCCAAGATCACCCTGACCATTTTTGGCAGATTTTTCTTTGATGTGGACACTACAACATTCGGTTAAACCCGCATAAATGTGTTTTATGTGTAGAATCCGAATGACTCCTCAGCTTTATCGTTTCCAAGGATGGTATCCATCTTGACTCGCTTAAATTCGAGGCCATTGCAAATTTACCCCCTCCATCTTCATTGCACCAACTCCAGAGCCTGCAAGGAAAGGCAAATTTCCTACGTCGTTTCATATCTAATTATGTTGGGCTAGCTTCAGGATTTACTTGATTGCTCAAGCAAGGAACACCCTTTGTTCGGGATGAGGTTGCCCAAAAGTCTTTCGATGACTTCAAGGCTGTCCTTGTAAATGCTCCTTTCCTACATCCCTTGGATTATCATCGAGATTACTTCCTGTACCTAGATGCAACCCCTAGCACCATTGCTATGGTATTGGTCCAATACGACGACAAAGGCAACAAACATGTTATCTACTACCTTAGTCATAATCTCCTTGACACCAAAATGCATTATGCCCATGTTGAGAAGTTGGCTTTGGCTACCGTACAGGTTGTTCAGCGCTTTCGGCACTACATTCTCTTACACACTACCACTGTGATTTCTGACTGCAACCCCATGACCTACATCCTAACTCATTATTTGCTGGGGGACAAGTATTCTAAATGGATTTTCGTCCTACAAGAATTTGATTTGGTGTTTACCATTGCCAAATCTAAGAAGTCACTAGTTTTCGCCGAGTTAATTTGTTCCCTTCCTTCTACGTCTCTCCCTACTGGCGCAGATGAACAACTTTCAGATGAGACTCTATACCTGATCATCACCCTTGACCTGTGGTACGGTGATATCATCATGTATCTCTAGATGTCCACATTTCATTATGCAATGACTAAGGATGATCGCTGACGGATTCGGCATCACTTTTGACCCTACCATATTATTGGCGATACTTTATACTGTGTCGACGTCGATTCAGTTCTTCAATGATGCCTTACTCTCGAGGAGGCTGAGAGAGTTCCCAATGATTATTATTCTAGGGCATGTGGCAGTCATATATCTAGCTAAGTTATCGGTGAAAAAATCCTTTGCGTTGGTTATTTCTGGTCGCCCATTTTCAAGGATTGCATCCTTGCCGTTCGCAAGTGCCATGAATGCCAAATTTACCAACGTAAGATGCATGCCCCACCCACTCGTCTACACCCCGTCATTACCATTGGTCCTTTTGCCAAATGGGGCATAGAATATATGACATGTAACCCTCTTTTGGACAGGGGGCATGGTTATATTATCGTTGTTGTGGATTATTCCACCAAATGGGCTGAAGCGATGCCTACATACTCTGCAGAGGTAAAACGACGACTCAATTTCTTTTCAATCACGTTATTTCCAGGTTCGACGTACCTCAAGCTATTATCACAGACCATGGCTCCCATTTATGAGATTACATGATGGCTGAGCTGACCTCTACGTTGGGTTTGCGCCACGATGGCTCAACCTTGTATTACCCTCAGGCCAATGGTCAAGTTGGAGCTGTGAAAAAAGTTTTGGTTACAATCCTTCAATGCACTATTGGGATGAACAAGTCAAATTGGCATCTCATGCTCTTCTCAACTTTGTGGGCTTACCGAACCTCGACCAAGGACACAACTTGTTTCACACCATTCCAGCTTGTCTACGATCTGGAAGCAATGTTACCGATTGAATGTGAATTTCCTTCACTCAAGCTAGTTGTCGAACTTCTCCCTGAAACATCACCTCAGGAAGAGCGCCTTTTATATTTAGAACAACTGGATGAGGCATGTGGTCTCGCTGCTTTGGTCATCGAAGTACAAAAGAAGTGAGTCAAGTCCCATTTCGATCGGTCGGTCTTACCACGCGTGTTCTCTAAGCGTGGTTTGGTTTTACTATACGATCAAGCTAATGATAAGCTGGGGGCAGGCAAGTTCGAGCCCATGTGGCATGGACCCTACATTGTAAAATGCGTTTTGTAAGAAAGGGGCCTATGAGCTTATTGATTATGAAGGCAACCCTTTGGACAAGCCTTGAAACTGGCTTTATCTCAAAAAGTACTATGCTTAGGTCAACTTGCATGGTTACTTGTGTACATTAGCGTGTCATTCATTTTTGTTCAGTATGGTTTGGTGTGTTAGTTTTCAAACAATTTTCTTGTTTACTATGTTTTTCCCTGCTTTACAGATGTCTGTGACTCCTCACATTGGTTTTGTTGGTGGTGCTTGCCGTAGTACCCGGAATCTATCCTCTGCGGCATGGGATATTTATGACCTTCATGGTGAGTTGATTGATCTTCAAGGTATTTGTTTAGGTCGCACAACTAATAACATTGTTGAATAGAGCACAGTCATCGAACTGTTGTCAGAAGCCATTTCTCTTGACATTTGAGAGTTGGTTGTCAACTTGGATTCACAACTTGTTTTCCTTCAACTCAACATGCAATATTCCATCAGAAACCCTAAGATATTGATAATGTATCTCCATATTCATCTACTGTAAAGGCATTTTGATTACATTACATATCATCATATTCCTAGACACATGAATACACTGACAGGTGCATTAGCTAATTTTGTGTTGGATAGACATTTACGAAACATGTGAAAAGACAAAACAAATCATTTGTACCATAGTAGGCAAGAAAATACAGCATATATAGATATATATCTATAATACATATATCTACACACACACGCACACCACACACCACACACACCCAACAACACACCATATATATATACTATTATTTAATATTATATACATATTAATATATATATATTGTGGTGTGTGTGTGTGTGTGTTGTGTGTGTGTGTGTGTGGTGGTTCAAATAACATTGACGACTCGGCGGGCTTCATATATCCGTGGCACGCAGGCCTAAAAAATGTAAAACGTTGGACCTAGGAACTAATTAGCGTGGCGATTGCGGTAGCATGAAATGGCTCGCGCAACATGAGTCAACAATCGACGGATCCGATCCGATACTCCCACCGTGTGTCTCTGGTATTGGCAAGGAATGTCTCCCACCTGAGCATACTCTGGGATACCACGAGTCAACCCTTCAAGGTTCCTCGCAATCTCCTCCTTGTTGTCACTCCCCTCCTGATAAGGAGCAACATCAAATTGGCGGGTGACACGCCTTGCTATCGAGGACATCTTGACAGGACGCTCTGGTCCAACATCTACATTGACAAAACGAAATGTTATAAACACACACACATATATAAAACAATTAAAAATTACAAAATTAAAAATTGATTTTTTACCTTCGCCGTTGAAATCCTCTCCATCTGGCAGCGACATGTCTGGATCTCCATGGAAGTCAGTGCCACTGTATGGTCAATCCTCCACGAAGATCAGTTGTTGTCGTAGCCATGAAAAGAAGGCATGCCTGTAAGACATATGTTGGACTCCAGTGATCCTAGGCATCAAACGACTCCAACAGGCCATCCGTGGGCATCATGGCATCAGAGGATCTACCTCAGTCAACTGGTACTAGAACAGTGACACCCGTTCCAAGAAAAAGGTCACTAGTACGGATCCGAAGCAAAATTGCTTCAGATTCCCCGCTTTAGCTTTTGTCAGTTGGCATTTTATATTGATCTTCATGGCTTCCACCCAATTGAAGATCGTCGGTGTTGTACAATTGATGGCATATAGAAATTTCAACTTGTTAGTCTCATGCACTGCTTGGGACCCCACCACTCTGTTAATAGTCAACAGTAGCACTCTCAGTGTCAGATCTCGCATGGTGGCAATCTCAATCTTTCCGCTCTTGAATTTGAGGGCTTCAGGGCAATGTTCGGCAAGAAGCATGGATATGCTTGCCCCAATCGGTCATGACTCATATAGCTTGACTAGTTCCCTTCTTTGGGATAGTCCTGTGGTGAAATATATGTGTGAAGTTTCTAACTCCAGCTCCTGGTCACCAATGATGAATATTTCCCATTTTATGTCCCAGAGACTAATTAGGTATCGAAGTAGCTCAGGTTGGGCCCACATCCCTGGTGTAAGAAATAACTTGAGGAGCCCACAGTTCCTCAAATAATTCAAGCAATTTGGATCATTCAATGCCTGGGTGTCCACATATTCATGCTCACGTTCTTTCAAGTCTACAATCTTCGACGATTCTTTCTTGCAAAAACTATATATTTAAGTCAATAATCATTTTTGGCCAATAAAACTTGGATTCCAACTGTGGTTTTGAAAGGAAAATGATTTTTTCCTTATTCACGGTGCCAACGCACTTGTTTTAAAAACAGTTGCATTGACGACGCGATAGGATGTTTTAATCACCCTCGGCCACACTTGAGTTCGTGCTCGGAACTCGCGTTGACCGAGGGTGATTTTTTTTGACAAAACACCCCTCAGAAATCCAAAAAATGGATGAAAACAAGAATAAATGGTATGGAAATGGAGATTAGGGCTTTGGCTCTTGCCTGCAACTGGCAACTCAGCAAATGACCTACCGAATCTCCCGCAATCTGCTCCAGAACAATTAGGGCAAAAGTGGGTGAAAAGTTTTTCACAGCAAGGTAAAATGGTAAATGGTAAAAAAATATTTACTTTTCCTCCCTTTTATTCAGTTTTTTCATGAAATATTAGGTTTGTAAATGTTTTGACCTATTTTACCTCAAGAATTGGATAATGCACTTTACCTTCTTGCACAACGACAGGTGATGGATGTTCGACAATGATGTCGAGTCGCGTTTCAGCTCTTTTCTCGACTCGTGAAACTCATATGAAAAGATTGCCAAGTATTTTTCCCTTTTGACTTGTAAAAGAGAATAAAATGGGGGGTCTGCTTTCAAGCTCTTTTCCGACCCTTTAAAAATGAAAATATCATCGAGCCCTTGTCGTTTCGAACTCGTTAACGGATGCGAAACATCATGCACCGAGTATACATTTACCCCTTTTTAGGCTGGGATGCACTAATTACAAAAAAGGTACTCCTTGACTAAAGTGGTCAAGTGGTTCTCTCAAGTATCATTTTCTACCTTTGCAGGCTCAAGAGACACAAATGTATGAAAAGGGACTATGTGGAGTTTTCTTTTCCATGTCTTTTTCAAACTCTCTAAACATGAAAAAGATACTAAGTTGTACCTTTGTCGGACTCGTTAAAACATTGGACGACATTAGATTCGTCACCATGACGAACATGAGCTTCTCCTTCCTAGGGCTCGTTAAACTTACTGGGTCGGATTCGTCCAAAGGATGAATTTACAGCGCAATCATATGCTATCCCCTTCAAGCTTGCAATTAAAAAATAATTGGGTTACCTGCCAGAAATGGTGGGGGGAAATTTGGAAATCTAATCAGTTCTGTCGGCAGCTCACTCTTGAACATGACACTTTCTATTTTGTGTCGGGTTGGGATATCCTCCTTTGTATACTTGACCTTCCTGGGTTGGGCCACTCATTTTTGCCTTCCATTTAATCTTTTCCACATCGTCATGACCATTGATCTTATAGATCCACAAGATGCCAAACTTCCAGTAGTGTCGCCGATGTGTTCAAGGGTTGTCCTTCTGCAATTACACTTACCCTTGATTCTTTGTATCAACCAAAATCATTTTGCATCCCTTTGTCTTGTGTTGATGATGTGGGATACATTATGGCCGTCCTTAGACACGGTCACTTCCTGTCGACTTCAGCTCATTATCCGGGAAGTTGGCCGAGAGACTCCCTTCCAGCACCTTAGAGCTTGCATGCTCTAATGGTAAGTTCTTCGCACTTGATGACAAGTTCACATCATTGGCTTTCGATTGAGTGATTTCACGGGTGTTGGACTTCAGTTCCTCTATTCACATTCCATGGATTGTGCTGCCAATACCTTGAGGACCATTGTCATTATTGGTGGTTTCTCTCACGCTTGTTAACAGTTCACATCATTGGCTGGTAATCAAGTGATTTTCTAGCATTTCTACGTCAACACATCTATTCACATGTTAGAATTTGTACTTTGATCGGGTTATGTTGAAGCGCAAGACCCTAGTCTTAGATCACAAAAGTCTAGGTTGCGAAGTGATGTGACATGATTATGTTGATATACATATCTCTTTCAGATGGATGGTTGTGACCATACCATGAGTTATCCTATGTGATCCTTCTCATTATTGGATGGCTGCGACCATACCTTGGTTTCGATATGATCCTCTTTATCAGATGGTTGTGCCCATGCCTGGATCCATTTACATGATCATTCTCTCAATGGATACGTCCATACCATGATTCATGTATCATTTGACAGGGTTTTCAGTTATGTATATGTATTTGTACTTGCTTGTAGGTTTTCTGACGATAGACTCTGATTCCCCGCACTGATTCATAAAGCATTTCATCCCTCACTCTAGTTCGCCTTCACGCTTTAGGGGGTACCTATTACACAACATTTTGTCACTATCCCTGTATTCCCCATTCCTTGATCCTGGAGGACCTCTACAGTGAACCCTACATGTTTTCCCTTCATGAAGAAACTCCCATTGTGTCCCTCTTCATGAGCAGAACAATTCCCTTTTGCACCATTTCCCCAAAATCTTATGTTTTTCCCTGTTTACAAGATTGGCGCTAATGACCCTTGGCCTCCTCGCGTCGATATGCAGGGATTAACACTATCCCTAGCGCCGACCGGAGCGACTAAGCTTTGTTTTAGTGGTGCCGATCCTCTTTTCGAAAGTTTTTTAAATAAGGAGTCGAAGCTTCCAGCTCTAGAAGCTTCATAATGGAAGTTTGGTAAATAGTTGAGCCGGATGGAGTCAAGGATGTCAGTTTGGGCTCCTTTCCCCTATAAGGATGGAACTACCTCAAGAGATAAGACCTTCTACCATGAGAAGAGGAACCATCTCCCATCCATTCATGCTATATAAACCTCCAATTTTCCCAAGCACAAGCTAGTGTTAATGTTGGTGTGCTAGTGCTAATTAAGTTTTGAGTAAACAACAAGCTATTCATAGTTATAGCTCTCTAGTTGTGTGTAAGGGAGAAGCGTGAATTTGGTTTAGTGTGAAACCTAAAGGGAAGAGCCTTAAAACTATCTTTTTTTAGGCCATCACAGAATTCTAATGGAAGTGTGTGGGAACCTGGTTTTGTCGGAGGAGAACAACAACGTCAAGACATTGGTTGCAATCTCTTCTTGATTCAATATATATGCAACTATCGATTGATTTCCTACATAATGTGTCATCTCACATGTTTATGGCTTAGTGTTTCTTGACTTGTTAAGTAGGTTGAATTGCAATTTGTCTATTATCACGGTTGTTTTTTGTTGTTGTTTACTTGTTTCAGGTGTTCGAAGAAGGAAACGAGAGATAGCTGGAGCGAGCAAGCAAGGTCATCACCAAACGTGATAAGTGTACTAAGAGGTAGGCCCTCTTAATTGGTTGTAACCTAAAGAAATCTTCCATAGAATGTATCAGTTGTGGATAGACCCATTATCCGGCGAGACGAATTGTTTGTGTCCACACTCATAATTTTACTTCACCACACCTATATGGGGATTTGGAAGAAGAAGTCTACATGAAGCAACTAGAAGGTTGTGCTCTGAGAGGAAATAAATAGTTGGCATGTAGGTTGAAAAAGTCCTTGTATGGATTACATCAAACGCCAAGAATGTGGTATCTGATTTGGTACTTATATATTGGGACTTGGATTCACAAGTAGTAAAGCATATTATTGTGTGTATTTGGAATTATTTTGTGATCAACTTATTTATTCGGTGTTGTATGTGGATGATATATTGTTGATTGGAAATGATGGGGTAATCAACTAGGAAGTGAAAAATAATTTCTCATCTAAATTTCACATGAAGGATCTTGTTGTTGCAAATTTTATTTCAAGCATGGGAATTAAAAGAGATTGAGCATACATGAAACTTTGGTTAAAAAAGAGGAAATATGTTGAGACAATTTTGTAGAGGTTTAGTATGCAAGAAAGTAAATTGATAAAGGTACCTATTCCCATAGGTGTAAAGTTATCTGTAGAATAGTGTTCCAAGGCATTGGAAGAGGAAGAGGACATGTCCTATGTTCAATATTCCACTGTAGTTGTAAGTGTGATGTATGGAATGATTTGTACTAAACTAGAGATTGCACATGTAGTGGGAGTGTTGAGCAAGCATATGTCAAAACTAGGGAAGGAGCATTGGAAAACAACAAAGATGTTTTTCAAATATTTGCATGGAAATGTTGGTTATGGATTGTGCTACTAAGGAAGACTAGGGTTAGAAAAAGTGTTGGACATAAATGGTTTTGTTGATGCAGTCTAGGTTGGAGAAATGCATCGTTGAAGATTTACAAGTGGGTATGTGTTTAACCTATGCATTGTTGATGCAGTCTAGGTTGGAGAAATGCATCGTTGAAGATTTACAAGTGGGTATGTGTTTATCCTTTGTGGCCCTCCACACTCAGTATTATTGCATTGATTATTATTGTAGATTTATACAACAATATCATAGTTTTTTTTTTTTTTACGTAGTACATAGAAGCTTGGAAAACCTTAATTCAACCATTTCTTAGCTAGTCTATGGTGGTATGGCCACTATAGAAGCACAAAAATGGATGGAACACTGGGTAACAATATTCAACAAAATTCATGAAGATTCCATAAACTTCACATAACATTTTAGAGGGTGAATTATAGCTCATATTAAAGGATTTTATACTATCTAAAATGGGTTTTTTTACATAATTTGATTTGGCTTCTTGGTTTGAGAGATCTCATTGATTGAAGTTAGATATGTCTGCAAAGTTACTCGACTACGCAAAACTTGATTTTCAAGAATGATTTTTTCACTCCATAGGTCATTACAAATGAAGTATCTTATATCAATGGAAATGCATATTCAATATATCAAATGGGTCTTTGACAAAATTTGATTTCATCACCTGTAAAAACATTTATCAGCAAAGTTGCAGCAAGAGGTCCATTGCCAATTTTTTTTAAACCAAGATTTTGGGTCATCCACAAATCCACAATATGGGTAAACTGCAAAAAGCGATTCTCCAAGCTTGCCATTGATAACTCGATTATGGTTCATCTACAAACCTATGGTTATGGGTTAACCACATAAAAGTCGTCTCTTCATTGACACTTGGCACATTGTAATCATGATGGTTATGGGTCATCCACAAACCCATGGTTACGGGTTAACAACATAAAACCATTCTCTTCGTTGGCTCATGGCTAATCCATAAATTGTCATGGATATTCCACTGAACAATTCGTCACAACAAATATGATAATATTATATTAAAAATATGAGATTCTACTCTATTACAATTTTATTAAACTTTAATATTTGTAGATTTAACTATAATTAGTGCATGCACGTGAATGGAAATTATGCAGAAAAGTAGAGAATGAAAAAATAAGCTCTCACACACACACACATAAGACACAAAATATGTTTTGGGAAACCCTTTCGGAAGAAAACCCAGCTAGAAGGTGAGGCAGCTTCACTCTCTTTCTCTGTCAGGAAATATGGTTGCAGGTACAAAGAAGTAATGTCTGTGGCCTGTGGGCTGCTACAGTGCAATGATCCTCTCTATGTGCTCTACCTCTTATCTCTTCTGGCTATATTTGCTCATCTATGGAACAAAATTCTCTCGAAAGAATGGAATGCCTCTTCCAACTAGTGGCCTGGTTATAACACATCCTGATAGCCTACTAGTGGTTAATTTTGACTACATCAACTCTTAAATAGAGTTACAGTATAAACACTTCTAGATCCTTTTACATCATAATCACGTGGCTAGCCCCATTTCCATGAATAATGGGGGCTAAAGCGACATCCTTCCGAACTATAAATGTGAAAACAAGAAGGTCAACTTTTGAGTGGCATAACTTTTGCATAGAGATTCTGATTGACGTGCTTGTTGTGTCGTTGGAAAGATCTATGTGTGTAGAATAACATCTAATGGTGCAACACTAAAGCGACAAAGTTTCCCCCCAAAAAGCATCCTTCGATGCCTGAAAGCTCTCTCTAAAGGTTTCATACCCCATTTTGCCAATCTAGGTCCCGTCGATAAAAACGGTCTAGTGAGTAAATCCCTCCACTTTTTCCACTCCAAATGCATCGAGATGGATGACAAACAATATAATGATCCAATCCAATTAAATGACATACTGTAATAATGATGGTACATTAAACATAATGGGGTCCCTCTTTTTTTTAGCATTTTGAATGATGGGAACCATCATTCTTTAAGGGGTAGGAATAATCCAAATCTTAGGGGGGATTATAAGCGAAGTTCAGATGTATAAGTCATAAAGTCATATTTTTTTTTATGTAAAAGGGAACTTAATCGATGTGTAACTGATGGGGTCAAACCTAACCAAAGTTGAATCCATCAACAAGACACATTATAAGAAGGCAATAGGAAGATAGGGAAGCGAGAGCAAGAGAGGTCCCAAAATTGGCCTCATTATATGTAATGTTCTTCTTAATGTAATTCTTCTTCTTCACCAATTCTCACTCTCTCTCTTCTTATTTTTGTGATGTATTCAATTTTTGCATTTTTATCAATGTTCTTGTGATTAGTTTCATGGAAAATCTATATGTTTTCTCTCCTCCTCTCTTGGCATTCAATCCTCCTAGATCTTAGCCTCCAAAATCTGGATCAAGTTTTTCCCATGGTTTTGTAGTGTTGGTAAAGGAACTATGACTATATTATAATATATGGTAAATGGATTGGTGATTTATGGAGAGACCACAAGATATATATTGTATTGTAATAGTGTAAAAAAATAATATATTAAAAAATCTTTCTGGTTTTCCCATTTTGGGTTTCTAAGGTAAAATATCTGTGTTAATCTGTGTGTTTACCATTACATCTTTTATGTTGTATTAAGTATATGTTTACAACAATTAACTATATGTTTTTAAAACCTAGGAAAATTTGTTAATTAGACATGTGCATGATCATTCCATTCAGTTGATAAATGGTAGTTTTTGTTTCCAAGCAGGAGTACATATGGCTCAAGTTCCAGAAAGTCTAAGGACTTTCAATAAGTTGAATTGTAGAGCTTAGGTGTTTGTCTTTTAGTGGTGCATAATATGAGAAACACCACCTGGGAATTAGTGTGGGCATTACTATGATATAATAGTGTTGAGTTTCCAATTTAATAAAAAACGAAAATAGGTAGATATGATGAGAGACTCTAGACCTATCCTTACCTTAAAATTTACCAATGAATCTCAAATCCATTATCCCATAGTTTTTCAAATGTGACTTTATGTCTAGGGCCAATGAATTACACTTACCAATGAATGAGATTGATATTTTAGATCAAACCTTAGGAATCATATATCTATTCTTTCTTATCATGGTATTGGATGAAAAGGCAAGGTGAAGGTAACATATCTATCATAATTGTTTTGAAATTACAATGTCAATAATGACAAACAAGAGTAGTAGGGAAAAGAAAATCAAATCCACTAAGAAGAATTGTGATAGTATCCACTACTTATGATGATATTTTATAATGATCTCTTTTGTATTTTGTGAACAACATTCCAAATCACTTTCATTTAAATAATCATGCATTTAATATATACTAGCACTATAAAACCACTTACATGAGCATGAAAAGTGTCAAACCCTTTCATGGAAACACAAGGTATCAAGGAAAGCTCTTGTTCAAATACCATTATCCTTCCTCAAGTACCAATACCAATATCCTTCCTCTGGCTTACACACCTATACTTGGGTGATGAAGCCGTAGGGTAATGACAAATGTGAACTTCGTATCTTTTTAAGTGAAAGAGATATAATTAAGTGGATAGGTGTGTCAATTTTTATCCGGATACGTGTGCTAATTTTGAAATAGAGATTCTAGAATTTTCATTTAATTATCAATAATTATTAAGTAGATGGTAGGGATAAACTTCATGGAATATTTTTAGTAGTAGTTGAGATTTATCTCAAAAGTAATGCCTTTTCTTATTTTCAATTTAATTAAAAAATATTATGTTTACAGGTGTCATTGAACCCTTATGGCTTATTGTTCCTTTACTATTTTTTATTTTTACATGTTTTTTAAATGTATATATGTTTAACTTATTTATTAATTCTTTTTATAATTAATAGATTCTTTTATAATTAATAATAATAACTATTTAAAATAAAATTATAATTTAGTTTTATTTTATTTTATTTTATTCTTGACAATGTGAGATGTGTCATGAAGTAAGTGTCTTGATGTCTATTGGTGTTTATAATCCATTTAATTTGTATGGTTGCATTAATTGATAACTACTTAAAATTATGGACCCTATTCTACTAGTGCAACCACATAAATTAAGTGTCATGATGATCAACCACATTGATTGGTTTGAAACGCCAACCTAGAAATTGCTCATTGTGATTAATCCAAAAGAATTTCATCAAAACATTATGAATCACAAAAGCCTGAACTCAGAAATTAAATTATTGGTAAATGCTCATAAACATCAAAACACTTGCCTCATGATACATCTCACATTTTTCTTTTGTAGGCCAAAGGTTTCTATTAATTCAAATCAGATGTACATCTTGAAAAGTTGTTAGGAAAAGTCTTTCGACCTCACTCCTACCGGATTTGTTGGCTAGAAGTTAGTAGAAAAACCACATTAACAAAAGAGAAGACAAGCTAGAATACCACATGCACATAACCCAATTAGACCCAAAAACCCCTAGGATATAAATACAATTGACGATCATCCCTGGTCCGAGGAATTAACTGGATCTAGATTGTTTGGACCGGTGCCTCATGATGGAGGAGGACTAAAATCATAATGCACATGTTCTTCCATATGTTCAAATTAGCCTTCTATCCGCTCCAAATTATCATATATCCTCATCTATCCACATTGAAGAGTGGCCAACCGATCTTGCATATGCCATTGGTTACATCGCAGGTCATTCATGAAACCAATGACCACATTCCTGTCATCGCGCCGATCATGTCCAAGCTAGTCTAGTAGTAAAGTGATGTGTTGAAGGCAAATTTCCAAAGAATCAAAGGGAAGTGGAAATTCAATTTTGCCAAGGGTCTTTGCTGGATTCGGGTCCATCTCTTCCCCCAAATCTCAATTATCTAGGTAGTGTTTTGCCTTTTGGCCATGTGGCCCTATTCCTCAATGCACCTTGTCATGTTGGTGCTGCGTGGAAACAATATTAGTGATCACATGCCAATTTTCTAAAGTCCACCACTGTTTATTCCAACCCCTCCAAATTCCCCTGGTTATAACGTCCTTCTAGAAACCTATAGTTGCTTGAGCACTGTAAGTAACAACCTCACCTGTTACTCGTTAATCTCCAACCAATGACCTGCCCACCCCTTCAACTTCCCACTGCAATAGAGATTGCTTCCACCTGAATCTAGGGTATAATGATTGAAATTTCTCGTTGAGAAAACAAGAACTTTGAACCACCTCCCATCATCCCAGAGTTTTCCTAGATTTACATATAAATGAGGGAAAATATAAACCCTTGAGTAGACACTCTAGAATTCCAGGAAATAGAAAGAGAAGGCCAAAGGCTACTGTAGCCTTTGACTCCTTAAAATTACATTAAAATAAATAAATAAACAAGATGCTAAATTAGAAACAAGTCCAATGGAACTGCCAACAGACCTAGTCTCCTTCTATAATTTGTAAAATACCACACAATAGGGTGTTTTATTACACTAGCTGCTAGGGCACACCATAATCTACTACTTGAATCTTCTACAACACCCAAAGACAAACCTATAGTATCAAGAAAATTGGAGGTGAACCCACAATTAAAGCAAATGAAAACCAACTATAATACTAGTCTTAAAAACTTCACCAGAGGAATGGAGACTACCGTGCTGCCCAAGTTTGTTGACTCTGCCACTTCGGAAAAACCATAAAGACATAGAAGATAGACTGGGGGAGTGCCTCTTGCTCGGGTTCCAAATTCGCTTGATATGGACTCGTGAGGTGAATTTGCCATCGTCACAGGAGTTTGCCTTAATTCCTTTCCAAACATCCATAACTCGATGATCAGGGATTGGCACTGATAGAATTCCTCCATGTGCAACCAAACTACCAATTGCTCCCACCACCTTAACTCCCATGCCCAAGCTTTTTCAACGTCACCTTGTAGACTATACACTTCTATATATTTTTCCTCGCAGCTCGAGAAGGATCTACGCACTCTTACATCACAATGTGTGTTTGACATGCCTCATTAATCACCTTACCAAGTGGATGGGGGTAGTGCACCACCACCCCCCCCGCCCTTTCATCCCTTCCATGCCATTGGTATTCACCCCCAGTTGAGAAGCTTTATTATTATCCAGAACATTTGACAAATAATTAAGGCCACTTTGACTCATTGGTGGAGGCCATAGACGCTAATTCCTTGTTGGGCTAATGATTACCCCAATTGGCAAGCCAATCAAAGGCTTCATTCCTGTCTCGCGAGTGTGGGATGTAATTACATATGGGAATGAGAATCAAGTCCTATAGATGCGATACCAGAAGTTCTAGATGCTAACTTCTAACAACATTTGAAACCAAGGAGCCATTATTATACATCGCACATTACCAGAATTACAAAATTCTTATAAATTAACTAAATTATAATTCTATTTTAAATACTAATAATTATTATTATTATTATTAATTATAATTAATTATATGTTTTTTAAAATGTATATATGTTTCATTTATATTATAATTCTCTTTATAATTATATAACAATTAATATTTTAAAATAAAGTTATCATTTATTTATTTTTTTTTGGGCAATGAGAGATGTACCTGGAGTAAGTGTGTTGTGCATGGTATCTGGAATTGGTAGATATCAAATTTAGTAGCTATCCATTTTATTGGCTTCGCTGTTTTAACAAATCACATTATAAGGTTAAGATTTATCTCAAATGTATCTATACCCTTTTTTTTTTTAAAATTTAATTATTTTATAAAAATTAAATTTAAGAATAAACATGTAAAATATTTGCATGTTGAAATGGTTATGTCTTTTGGGCCATTGGTAATTGAAAGCCATGAATTCGCCCATGTTATTGTAAGAGTTCCTATTTATATGTTTATCAAATTAAATTAAATTAAAATAGTTAAAAATATATTGATTTTGAAATGAGTTATGATATTGTGACAAAATCTATTTACAAATTCATGGTAAGTGCAATGAATATCTATGGTAAAAAATCTTCTTACATATTTTTTTTAATATATTAAGTCATATATTAATTCTTTTGAGAATTAGTCATACTTTAAAATAGAGTTACAATTTATTTATTTATTATTATTTTTTTCTTGACAACTTTACTATATCACTAGGCAATTGTGTTGATGCTTGGAAATATTTTCACTCAATAATTCACTTTATTGTGTCCACTCTTATCAATGTATATTCTTATTAATAATATGATTTTATAATAAAAATATTATATTTCTTTATGATGGAAAATAACTATAAAAAGGTTATTACGTTCTTGGAATAAGGTTTCTAGAATTTTAATTTAAGTATTTTTATGTGGATGGTAGAGATTTAACTTTTACTAAGTATTTTAAAATATTCTTAGCAGTATTCACAAATTAGAGATTAAGTTTTATTTCAAAAGTAATTATGTCTTTTTAATTAAATTGATTAATTAAAAAAATATCATATAAACATGTATAACAAGTTATGGTTTTTTTACATAGGAATGACCATTATTGGCTAGAGAAATAGATCTAATGTCAAAGCCTATGGTCATTCTCCTTAATCTTCATTTTCATTCACTTTTACTTTAAGAATTTAACATTACCATGAATAGCATATCAATACTAGGGCTTAGACTTGATCATGAAGCTGCCAAAATGCTCTACTCCTTGCTGCAACAACACAAATCACTTGCCAACAGCACAAATCACTTGCCAAATGAAAATATTAATGAGCAAACACGCCCTTTTCTTTCCCGCGCTGAGCTTAGCGAGTCCTGGAAACAGGAAACGTGTCCCAAAATCGCGACACGCTTTTGAAAATCGTGACACGACTTCGGATTCGACGTGTCGGAAATGGACACGACGTGTCATATGATTTGGACACGAATCTGGACCAAATCGTGTCGGATTCGCTGGATTCGGGATTCGTAGGGGGTTTAGGACGAATCCGATGACTTAGACAATGAGTATCGTGGAATAGTTTGCAGAAATTTGGGGAATCTTATCAAACATTCTCAGGTTGTGGTTCAATTTTCTAGATGGATGATTCTGTATCCTTTGTTGGGCTTCCTCTTTAGGCTAAAGAGGAGGAATTATATAGTTGTCGCATGCATATAACACCCAGGGATTCTACTGAAATAGATAACAACAAATTCACTATGTACGAAGATGAGGAAGTTACCCGATTTCTGTTTTTTTTGTTGTTGTCCTAATTCTGATGTATTTAGACACAACTCGAGTGTGCCTGCTGATAGCTGTATGGAGGGTAGACTTTGACAATGCGCAAGTGGAAGATTTGGTTTTGGATTTCTCAACGACAACTCTAGTATTGACTTCAAGCATATAGGTCCAAGTCCATGCCTTCTTTATATTATTGACTGATATTAAAGATCAAATATTTGGTAAGGATATCTTCATAAAATGAGTAAGAATTTAGTTTGTGATGAGATCTTATCATATATGAACTTTTCAAATTGAATCAAACTTCAAATTCACATGTATTGTCATGTTCAAGCAACAATTATGGAACCATAATTGCTCCATGTTACAACTAGCTTATTTATTTATTCTACTTCATAATTTGCTTTTATTTGGGACTCAAAACATTGTACAGACTTGATTGGCCAAATTGGCTACCTATTTGTGGAATTCATCTTGCTGTGAGAACACAACAAGGTGTGAAAGATACAAATCTGTCCTTGCAATTTCTCTAGTGTTCTCCTTCTAGTGTGAAGGTAATTTATTATGTTGACTTGTGCAACTAATTCCATCTTGTATAAATTCGGTGTTGGTGGATGTAAATACTAAAAATAAAAGCAAGTTTTATTTAGTATTGGAATTCAAATAATTTTCTGTCAATATTGTGCATAAGATAGTAGGAAGTGACAATGTGGGAAGAATATGATCTCATTGTATTTCAAAGAGGGATTTAGAGTACAAATCCAATGTGTTTTTCTGACTTTGCATGTCACTGCTTGGGATTTTTGGTAGCATTTGCAGTTACTGATCTTGTAAAAAAGTTAATGCGATTCATCTTAAAAGATACTAGATGAATGATTTTCTTTCAATTTATGTTGTCACATGTCCAAGATGTTCTCATTATGCATTTTTACATTTCCCTTCCCAAGATTGTTGATTTAAATTCTTCCATTCTTCAAGAGAATATTAACCATGGTGTCTGACTTAGGTCACAAACATCTTATAAAAGATTTTTGTACAAGTGGAGTTGCATAATATTATATTAGGAACAAATACATTAAAATAAACTTTCACTTTCTAGTTGTGTTCATTTTTCACAGTCCCAACAACAACACCCTAGGGTTTCCAGACGTGCCCATATATCATTATTTATTTGTTTCTCTCTTTTAACCAACTTTTTTTCAAAAATACACAAGTGGAAGATTTGGTTTTGGATTTCTCAACGACAACTCCATTGTTGACGTCAAGCATATTGCTTCAAGTGCATGTCTTCTTGATATTATTGAATGATATTAAAGATTAAAGATTTGGTGAAGGTATCTTCATAAAATGAGTAAGAATTTAGTTTGGGGTGAGACCTGATCATTTCTGAACTTCACAAATTGAATCAAGCTCAAAATTCACATGTATTGTCTTGTTTAAGCAAAAATTAGGGAGCCACAATTGCTCCATATGACAACTAGCTTGTTCATTTATTCCACTTCATGATATTTTTTTATGTAGTTGTCTATTTGTGGTTTTTAATATAAACAACAATTCTAAAGAGGTCACAGAATTGACTGTAGGTTGCTCAAAGGATTGGTGTGACAAAATTCACTGCAAGTTGCTAAGAGGATTGATGTGGATCTACGATAGCAATGAGACTGACATGGCTATGCATTACAACTCCAATGCGAAGTAAGTTTTAGACATATAAACACCTTTGACAATTTCTGCACTCGTGCCCCATTCCAAGGGATATCTGTTTATGCATTGTATAGCTATTGGGTCAGAGTCTCAAGCTTCCTAAAGCAAAAGTAGTACATAAACCTGCACGCAAGTGAATGAAAAATCCAATCCCCAACAACATGCCAGTTAGCTTCTCTTCCAAGTATTTGTACGTAAAATATGTTGTCTAACCATTTTAGAAATGATGTTGTGCATGCGATAGGTAGAATGATCAAAATTCAACCTTTCTACAATAGAATTATCCAAGGACAAAGACAAGCAGATAATTTCTGAAACATATGCCTTGACATCTATGCTCAGAGGTGTCAGCAGTTAAAACTGTATTTGCTTATAAAGACTACTAAGTTCTGTTGAGTAGAGGTTGTTTTGACCTTTGATATACTATTTCCATTGTTGGGTGATTGTATTACAACATATTTAGAAACTCTTAATTTCTTTTTACATAGGAATGACCATTATTGGCTGGAGAAATAGATCTAATGTCAAAGCCTTTATACAATAAGTGTGAAATTTTGTAGTTTTCGGTGATCTATATCTGCTTTTTTGTATGTTATGGAAAACAAGTTATGTTGTAACTTCAATATTTCATATATTCTTTCTTTCTATTATTGAAAGTATTAATTATTTCAGTCCAACAAAAGAAGCAAGTTTTGTATATGTGCATTTCTTTTCTTAAGGAAATTCAGTTGGTTTCAATGAAAATAATGCATGTTTCTTTGTTGTCGCCTTGTTGTCCAATTTCATCACTCGCACTTGTCAAAGACTAAAAGACTCTTATTTCTGAACAATCTGAAGCTAATCACCAACAAGATCGGGAAAACGACATGCTAACCAAGGAAGAAATTGAGGCTAGACTGCAAAGCAAAATAGAGGCTACTATTCAACAAGAGAAGGCGTTGGCCTATGCATTTTCTCATTATGTATGTGCTTAACTGTTGCTTGAAATTGCTAATATGCCAAATTCAAAAATTTGTTTCACACATTTTGGTAATCTTGCATGTTTACAACTATGGAAGAATCTTCCAAAATCAGTCAAGACCATGTTGATGGATATTGATCCCAAGAAGCCTCACTAGGGATGGAGCTGGTTAGATTGTTGGATGACAACCAAACCATGGGACAACAAGGATGACCATGAAGGAAAATTCTAACTGGTAGCTTCAAACTATAGGTTAGATTGGACAAAAGACTTCACATATAGAGTTAAAGCAACATAATGTAGAATTGACCAACATTGGTACCATAAAATCTGATCCATTTACTCCCCTTTCAGATCTTGAACTTAGATTCATAAAACAAGCTTAAACACCAAAGAAAAATACGTGGAAGAAAATTGAATGGAAACTGATTTAAAAAAAAACACACAGTAACACAAGATGATTTTACGTGGTAAAACCGTGAAAAGGTATCAAGGAAACATCCACGGGGCAAGGGATTGGATATCTATTAATCAAAGATGATTCTCTATCATACAAGCCTCTTAGGCCATCCTAATTAATATGGGCTTTTCCTCCGTTACAATAACTCCTTCTAGTTATGAATTCTGTTATAATAAATAACTAAAAATAATTTACAAATTTATCCATAATTACATTTTTGTTGTCATATTTTAACAATCTCCACCTTGACAACAATTTTCCTAATCCATTGCCCATGCCCATTCATAATCTCTTCTGCAAGTCAAGAAAAGCCAAACACCACCACAACTTCTCTACAGTAATTGGCTTCGTGAATATGTCTGCATAATTCTCTCGTGTATGGACCTTCTTGAGAGCTACTTTTCCACCATCTATCACATGTCACAGAAAATGATACTTTACATCAATGTGCTTGGTCTTGCTGTGATAAGTTGTATTTGTAGCCAAATGAATAGCACTCTGACTATCATAAAATACCTTCACTTTCTCCTGCGTCCTTCCAATCTCATTGTTAGGCCCCTATACTACTAGTGTCACCCCTTATTGTTATTAGTACAAACCACTTATTATATTGATGTACCCATGTAGTGCCCATATTGTTACTATTGTGCCCCATAGAAGCCCACTATTATTATTATTGTGCCCTTACATTATTATTGTTATGTCGGCTCTGGTTATGTTATGACCCTTAGACTCTACTATTATAGAAGGGAGTTTTCATTTGTATCATCGAAGAATTGTTCATTTATGCAATGTAAAGGAGGTTGCCCCCTCGAAGAGGCTGAATTCTAAGGCGTGGATCTCTCTTTTCTATCTTTTTGTGAGCTGGTTTCATAACACTCATCAAGTAGACCCTTTAACTAGATTACTTCTTTACTGGCATCTGAAGCAGCTATATAGTCTGCTTCGGTAGTAGACAACACAATTGTTTCTTGAAGCTTTGATATCCAGCTAATTGCTCCACCTGCAAGAGTAAATACCTAACCCGTAGTAGATCTCCTTTTGTCCAACTCACCTGCATAATCAACATCCACATATCCGTAGCCAGATCCTTCACTACCATTAAAGATGATGCAATGGTCACTTGTGCCTCTTAAATACCGAAGCACCCATTTCACTGCTCGCCAATGTTCTTCACCTAGATTTGCAATGAACCTGTTGACAACTCCAACTGCATGTGAAATGTCAGGTCTTCTAGATACCATTGCATACATTAATTTTGATACAAAATTTGCATATGTTACACGAGACATACATTGCTTTTCTTCATAAGTTCTAGGACTCAAAACCGAAGAAATCTTAAAATGGGAAGCTAATGGAACATTAACAGGTTTCACATTGTTCATACCGAATTTTTCAAGTACTCTTTCCACATACTTTTGCTGTGATAACCAAAGCTTACCATTTTTCATGTCTCTATGTATCTCCATGCCCAAGATATGTTTTGTTGCTCTAAGATCCTTCATATCAAACGTCCTAGAGAGCTGAGCCTTTAACCTGTTGATCCCTTTCATGCTTTTTCTTGCAATAAGAATACCATCAACATACAAAAATAAGATAATGAATATGCCACTAAAACTCTTGAAGTATACATAATGATCATACTCACTTCTAATAAAGTTATGGCTCACCATGAAGGAGTCAACCTTCTTGTACCATTGCCTGGGAGATTGCCTCAGGCCATACAATGATTTCCTGATCGTGCAAACTAATCTTCTGGTGCGACCTTGTACAAAACCTTTTGGTTGTTCCATATATATCTCTTGACCTGAATCTTCTAAAAAAGTTGTTTTAACATCTAACTGTTCTAACTCAAGGTTCAGTAATACAATTAGTGCCAACATAGTACGAATAGAAACAGGTTTTATAGTTGGTGAAAAAAATATCATGAAAGTCAATACCTTCAACTTGAGAATACCCTTTTGCTACCAGCCTCGCTTTATACCCTTAGATACTTCCATCAACTTTCTGTTTTAATTTGAAGACCCATTTGCATCCAACAAAACTTATCCCTTCAGGGTATTTTACAAGATCCCAGGTATTGTTCTTGGCTAAGGAATCCATTTCTTCTTCCATAGCCGTTTTCCATTTCTCACTATCTGTATCATCCACTGCTTCCTGATAACAAGAAGGTTCCCTATCTTCAGTAATCAATGCAAAAGATGAAGTGGAATCTTCATACCTTTTGGGAGTTTTTCTTTCCCTTGTAGACATTCTTAGAGTGTTTGGTTGCTAAACTGGTTTTGAAACTTCAAAAATTTTCTTTGTATCTTCTCCACCCTTTCCTCCAGAAGTCTCTCCTTTTTGACTTCCGGAAAAAGGTCTAGCCTCCAACTGAATTTGTTGATTTGGCAATACTTGTTCTTGTTCAATTCTTTCAACATCTAATTTTAAAAGAGAAGGTTCATCAAATGTTACATCTCTACTAATGACTATCTTCCGTGAAGTAGGATCCCACAATTTGTATCCTTTCACCGCATAGTCATATCCAACAAAGACAACATTTCGATTTTGGATTTAATTTTGAACGCTGATTTTTAGGAATAAGAGCATAGGCATCACAACCAAATATCCTTAAATATGAATAATTACAAGACTGACCTGACCAAACTTCTTCAAGAATTTTACAATTCATTGCTACTGAAGGTGATCTGTTAACTAAATAAAAAGCAATGGATATTGCTTCTGCCCACAACTCCTTTTGCAAGTTAACATTGCTGATCATGCTTCTGGTTCTTTCCATAAGATTTTGATTTATACATTGAACAACACCATTTTGTTGAGGAGTATAAACAACAATTTTATGTCTAACAATTCCTTCATGCTTATAGTATTGTTCAAGTTCTAGAGAGGTAAATTCACCACCATTGTCAATTCGCAAACATTTAATTGATTTGCCTGTTCTTTTTTCTACCATTGTTTTAAATTGTTTAAAGACATTGAATACATCTGCTTTATTTTTTAACAGAAAGACCCAAATTTTCCGGGATAAATCATCAATAAACGTTAAGAAATATAAAGCATCTCCATACGATACAACATGAGATGGTCCCCATAGATTAGAATGAATATAGTCCAAAATTTCTTTACTATTATGACTTAGTTCTAAACCTCTGTTTACACTGCTTTCCATACACACAATGTTTACAAAAATCCAACTTCAAGGATTTCAAATCAGGAAGTAGTTTACGGTTCATCAGTACCTAAAGACCTTTCTCGCTCATGTGACCCAATCGTTGATGCCATAGGCAAGTACCTTCTTCTTTCTCTGACACAATCGCTGCTTCACTGACCTGAGTACTTCCTTTGAGTCTGTAAAGATTCCCGACCTTTTTTGCCTTCATAACAACTAGGGCACCTTTTGAGACTTTCAACACTCCATTATAACCTGTAAACTTATAACCATCCAAGTTCAACACTCCCAAAGAAATCAAATTTCTTTAATTCAGGTACATGTATAACACTAGTTAATGTTATAACCGTGTTATCATACATTTTTATCGTGATATTTCCCATACCAACAGTCTGACATGATACATTATTACCTATAATCACAAAACTACCATTTACAACTTCATATGAAGTAAACCAATTTCTGTGCAAACTCATGTGATGAGAAACACCAGTGTCTAACAACCAACTTCCAAAATTCTGAGAGACATTACATACAGGTAAGATTTCATCTACCATACATAATTCTTCAGCAGATAAAACTTCATCTATCATACCTGAATCAACTTGATTTGCTTCCTTTTTTGGGTTTTCAGACTTGTTCTGTTTCCAACAGTCTTTATTGAGGTGTCCAATTTTATTGCAGTACCAACATTTTGCTTTACATTTCTTACCCTTTGATTTAGACCTAGAAGAGCCCCTTGTTTTCTCCCCTTTCTTTTGACCGTCCTCTGCCTACCATAGCTTCTGATGTAGAGGTTTCAACATTGGATTTCTTTCTTACTTCTTCAGTTAACATAGCTCCCACAATTGAATCAAATTCCAATGACTCAGTTGTGCTCAAACTGATAGTGGTAACGAAATGGTCCCATGACTTAGGCAGGGAACACAACAAGGTGATAGCGTTGTCTTCTTCCTAAAATTTAACTTCCATATCTGACAATGGGCAAATAAGTGTATTAAAAACATTTTGGATGTTTTGCAATTTTTGTACTCTCATTCATTTGAAGACTGTACAATTGTCTTTTTAGATAAATTTTGTTGGTTAACGATTTTGTCATATGTAACGTTTCTAGTTTTCCTCACAAACATGCCGCTGAAGTTTTTTCAACTATATTGAAGAGAACTTCATCCGCCAAGGATAACCTGATGGTACTGAGAGCTCGGGAATCCAAGTCCTCCTAGCTTGAATCTGTCATGCTAGCAGTTTTCTTCTTTACTTCGTCTAATGCTTTGTGCAACCCTTGTTGCACAAACAAATCCCTAACTTTCAGTTTCCATAAAGCAAAGTTCTTGCCGGTTAATTTTTTCACCTCGAACTTTGCTTTCGTCATTTTTAGCCATTTCTTCCCTACAAATTCTTTTTCCTAGGGTTTCCCTTTTCCAGCTAGGTTTCCTTCTTCCAACCAGGGTTTATTTTTTCTTTTGGTTTTCTTTCTTCAAAAAATTTGAGCTCCTTTTTAAATAAACAAATTTAAACAAATTCCAGAAATTCCTTTCTACAATTCTGAGTTTTTTTTTTTTTAAATAATTTGAGCTGTATATTCAAAACAAATTTTTGAATCTCCCCTTAAAAAAAGGATCTGATCCTGATTTCAATTTTCTGGATGATTCTTTTATCTTTCTTAGAGACAAAACAAATTTATGGAAAAAAATTCCACTGGTTTTGTCCAAATTAAAAAATTTATGGAAAAATATTTCTTAAAAACAATTTCTGTAAAAGATTACCCGAACTCAACTCTTTTTGTTAATCGAATGAATGATTGATTTTTTTTTGGTTTTTTGTTTATTTTTATTTTTGACTTTGTTTTTGTTTTGTTTTTTTTCGTGAATTTTGTTTCTCAACAATCTGCTTTCTGTCTGCCGCTGCCCGTGGCGGTATCTCACACTGCTGATCGAAGTTAGTTTTTTTTTTTTTTCGTTCTGGCCACAGATCTTTATCTCTGCGACCAACAACGTTGATCAACGGATTCTACAATCACAATGTTCAGCAATGGATCTCTGTAATTCATCATGGGTCCGTGACTATCTTGGTGGCTCTCCTTCAATGTGACAATTAATCCAGCGAGCATGACTTCAACGTGCAGGGGGTTTCCCAAAACAACGATTTCAATTTTTTCCGCAGCGGCAACTTCTTGTTTGACTGGAGGCTGAGGGTTCTCTCCGGTGGCAGCGGTCAGGACCAGTCAAGACCATCAACACATTTTCATTGATGACTTATCTGTTTTTTCTCATAACGAAATGACTGTGTCTTTTCTCACAACGAGCAAATCCCTTCACATCAATTTGGCGGCTGCTGTTTTCAGAGACAACGATTTCCTTTCTCACTGCAACAACGACTTATTTCAACAGCTATTCAACAACTTTTAACTCAGGCTTTGATACCACTTCTTGAACTTAGATTCATAAAACAAGATTAAACACCAAAGAAAAATACGTAGAAGAAAACGGAATAGAAACTGGTTTAAAAAAACACATATTAATACAAGATGATTTTATGTGGTAAAACCTTGACAGGGTATCAAGGAAACATCCATGAAGCAAGGGATTGGATATCTATTAATCAAAAATGATTCTCTGTTATACAAGTCTCTTGGCTATTCCAATTAATATGGGCTTTTCCTCTGTTACAATAACTCCTTTTATTTAGTTATGAATTCTGTTATAATAAATCACTGCCAATAATTTACAAATTTATCCATAATTACGTTTTTGTTGTCACAATTCAGCATCAAAGTCCTCCATACCGAACAAGATGCCATTGATGAGGACAAAAAAAAGAGCGATGACAATGTTTTGAGGTAAGAAAGACCAAGATACAGCTCTCGTAATGGTGTAGCAGGTACATTTTCTATGAGAGATGATGTAAGCCTTCTGATCTCTCCTAGAATCCCCAACTACATGGCATCTACAAAGTCTGCCAAAGCAAAGGTCAGATCACTGAGTACTCCAAAACATAGGCCTGGAACTCCTGATATAGAGCCTATTTCATATAGAAGGAAAAGGCTATATTTTCCTTTGTCAGAGGCCACTTCAGGCCTATACAAGTCCACTAAAGTCTCCATGTTTTCTAATACAAGTCCCGATTTGAAAGGGCTTTCGGACCATCGAAATCAAAGAAATTTGTCGGTTCTTTAGAACATCTTAGTATTGAATCACACGATTAGTGATCAAATTTGAAGGGCAGGTCTTAATTTCATTTAGAAGGGCACATATTCAGGTCGCACTTCTATAATGAAAGGCATAAAAAAAAAGAGCAATTCAATTGACAACAGTAAATTATTTTCAAATTTCTTTTTATTTTTTCACAGGAGAATGGTGGAACAACAACCCCATGGATGTTGTGTATAAGGTAGGTCTGATATGAGCCGTAACTAATATATCAGATGCATTTACCATAAATGGATAAACATGAGACTTATATTCCTGCTCCAGTTCAAATAAGGATTAATTTTGTAGGAAATTTTTGTGACCAGAACATTCAATCCAATATACAAGTACCTCGATCAAATTTAAGTTTATTGCATGAATGAAAAAATTCAGTAAAATTCTAAACAGGTTTAGGATTCAACAAAAGAGTGTACAAAGGTGTATATGTTTTTGGTATCTCCTTTTTTAATATGAAAACATACCAGGAATTGGGAATTCGTAAACAAATCAAATCCAGTATGTTAGGAACCTGTTGAATGCGCTTCTCTCCAAGCATAAATCGTGCTTAAACCTTGCTTGACAGGCGTGCCCTCAATGATGAATCTATGCTCTTCTCTAGCTTAAATCGTCGTCAAACCTTGCTTTGGGCAGCCTTCAGGCACAACCCAGTGAAATACCTAATACATGGCCCATATTGACATCTAGTCGCTCTCAATTGAAACTACCAAATGTAATGGTATCAAAGGGTAATTGTGACATAATAATTAATAAGAACTTCCATCATATGCACAATTAGAAAAAACAACTCAAAAAGAAACTGTTGTTTTTGAAATGGGAGCAACTCAGAAACTGCTAAATGTAATGGTATCAAAAGGTAATTGTGACATAATAATTAATAAGAACTTACATCATATGCACAATTAGAAAAAACAACTCAAAAGGAAACTGTGGTTTTTGAAATGGGAGTTTCTGAAATGGGATTTAAGTTTTAACATGAAAAGAAATTTATAAATTCAACATTCCTAAAATTCTAATTTAAAAAAAAATGAAATTTAAAAAAAAGTTGACAATTTGACAACACTTCTTAAAAAATTTTAAGATATTATTCCAATTTTTTTTTAAATGACAAAAATCAATTTTTAAATTTTTTTTGACTGTTAAAATTTTCTCCCCACTTCTCTGACGTGCTAGAGACCCTTTGAAGGGCTCTGATGTGTTCAATTTTAATCCCTGCACACGATTCCTCTCTGACCCGGGGTCACAAAAAACCTTCTAGATAAGAATTTTCCTAGGTACATGCCTCCACTACTATAATCTCGGCTGACGTCGCGGTAGAGGATATATATTTTTCTCAGAATTACAAAAGGTTGTTCATGTGGGATGAGCTTGGAATTTGGGAGTACTAGCCTCTTATGGATTCCAATGATATCTATTTCTATTTGATATTTCATCTAAAGTAATTTGGATTTATAGACACCTGGGAAAATCTCATTTCATTGAGATTGCATGCAGAGGCATTGTTAAGATTTGGGAGGGTTGGAAAGCCATACAAGGGTATCTTATTGGTTTCTAAGTATGTTATAATAGGTTTGGCGAGGGTTCAGAGTGAATTCATAAAGAGATGCAATTAACGTTGTTAGTAATTTGTACTTTAAAGAGTGTATGAAGGATTGTTACAAATTCAGGAGAAATAGTTAATTTAAAAGGATCCAGTCATTGCATGAGGTCAAATGCCTAAATTGTGAAGGCATTTCTTCCTGTCATTCGCTGAAAACTGTCAAGTGCTTTGACTTTGTGTTGGATTTTAACATCAACGATCAATTGCATTGTGCACCTTTTGAAACTTCCTTTATTGTCAAAATGAAAATACACTTGTACCATTGTTATGGAATGTGGACCTTTTGTTGCAGGTTATATTTTTTGCGTTCCTTTGACTGGATTGTTCGTATTAGCTTCGAAGTGATGTTAATAATTTTCCTGTAATTGTAGAAGTTTCAATATGAAATTTCTTCGTTATTCGTGGGATTTGAGCTAAGGCAGGGATGGGCTTTTGGCTTGTTGCATTAGCATCGATTTCCCTATTTGGACTTTTTGGCTGCTTTGCGAATTTTAAATAGAGAACTACAAGAACGGTACATGAACTGTCATATTATATGGTACATGAACTGTCATATTATATAATACAAAATATGAAATGCAAAAGGGAACTGGTTTTTACTCTTGGCCTTGAGCAATGGTTTTCAAGGAGTGTGGAACTGATGATTTATGTTTTCATGATGGGAAGTATGTTGGTACTCATAGCACGTTTCCTACTAAAACTTATCAAAATTTCATACTTTCTAGCCTTAAGTTTGTAGGGATAGTAGCACATTTGTTTGGGTGGCAAATTGAACCAAATCAGTTATCAAAATTTCATACTTTCTAGCCTTAAGTTTGTAGGGATAGTAGCACATTTGTTTGGGTGGCAAATTGAACCAAATCAGTTAGTCTTTAATGCAATGCCATATATTTTTCTCTTCTTCCAGTGCAGGGTCGATTATGTAACTGCATAACGTTGTGCCTATTTTCTAAACATTTCTTTCGGCAGATAGATTGAACAATGTGTTGGAATTTCCTATAAACAATTTGGTAATGCATATCAGAAAAATTGTAGACAAGACAATATAATATATTAATTAATTGATGAAAAATACAATAGGTTACACAATGTTACAGTGCGGATAACATAATTTGATGCTTTCCGCATAACATAAATTGAGGTACGATAAAACATCTACACATGTTTTGCATAATGCTAACCTATGCTTAGAAATTTAATATTTCCCCAAGTTTTATTCTAGGATTCTCATATGTTGTGCCTTAGTTGTCCTGCATCCCCGCTGCTTTCCTTCATTACCTATAGCTTGCTCTATTCTTATAAACAAAGCAAAAGGGGTTTTCGAGAATCAATTACAAAAATTCCTCTTATTTGCAACTGCACAAAATGTTACAAACAACTACATGTCTGTGTGACCTAAACGCAAAAGACAAGATAGGAAAGATATATATTAACCTTGGACAACATACATAAAACAGATAATTAGGTTCTTTAGGTTTGACACTCCTGCTTAGTGTAATATTTGTTATATTATTGTACTTGCTACACTTCAAATAATGTCCTCCAAAACATATTTTTATGTTTTGGCATTACTTTGCTAAGCGTATCCACTACCATCATTTTCTTTTATAGGAGTAAAGTTGGACACTTTCTTGTCTTCTAACATTTTCTGAAATGAATTTGTATTGCATTTTGGCGTTTAGTTCTTGTATTACTTGTATTTAATAATGTTTGATAGATCTTGGATAAATGAATTTGTATTGCATTTTGGCGTTTAGTTCTTGTATTACTTGTATTTAATAATGTTTGATAGATCTTGGATGATTACTTCATTTGTAGACAATAGGCCCTTAGAGAGGGAATGGTGCTCCATTCAAACCATGATCTATGATAAATATACTACAAATATCTCTATATAACATATGTCCTTTTTCCTTGGAGCTTCCTTGACTAATATGCTCAAAATGCCCTCAATGCTTTCTTGTGTTTCTGTAGTCTGCAATACATTGACCCAACACTTTCCCAGTACAAACTAAAAAAAGAGGAGGAAAATGGTCAAATGCTTTCCTTTGTTTTTGGGGGAAAAGGAAGATTGAAATATATTCGAAGTCATCGAAGACATGGGATTTGAAAAGATGGTACTAAAATTTTTTTTTGATATGTTCCATAAATTTGAAATATGATTTTGAAAAATCTTCTAAAGCTTTGTAGTTTAATATTTGCAAGTCGTTTCATACAACCCTCTATTTTACCAATTCCTTCCCATTCCCCCCACTATACCTCTTTTGATTCTTCATGCCTTCCACGTCCACATCCTTGTTTCTTGCAACACTACCTCTGCTTCACTCTACATTCATCTACACTTTTATTGGTGTAAGGGGAGGTGTATAGAAGCCACTATTGAATTGACAAAACTGTGAAATCATTCAATATAATATAATATTTTGTCAATTTCGTAAACATAACATAAAAAATATAATGTGATATTTTAATTTTGCCTTGTCTACTAAGTCAACAAAATCATCAGGGAAGTTATTTTTCTTTAGAATCTGGTGATTTTTTTTTTCAAAAAAAACTGATGATAGGAGTTTTTGAATAGTTTGATGGGATTCTGGTGATTTTTTTTCAAAAAAACTGATCATTGGAGTTTTTGAATCGTTTTTCTTGGGATGGTGGAAATATATTAGCACCATCAAAAACCCCTGAGCACTAAAAATTCTGAAATTTGACAGCTGTAACCCAAATTTCTCAAAAATTCTACCAAATTTTAACAAAAATCATACCGGAATCTTTACTATTTTTCTGAGTGAATTTGTGTCCTCTTAAAACTACTCTTTTTAATTTATTCTCTGCAATATTTATATATTTTTGAAAAAAAAAATATATATTTTTCATTTGATAAGAGGATGATCCATTAAAAACCACTAAGTGACGGAGTAGACACGTGCTTTGGTATGCCAGCGTGTTGGGCGGAATCGCAACCAGCTGAGGGCGATGGGATTGGAATACCTAGCGCCAAAAGCTTGGCATCCAAATTCAGAATCTCACGAAGGTGACATGGGAATCTCTGAGCTTACCAAGTTCAGATATGACCAGGGTGATATGGGGATCTCTGGGCTGCATATTTTTTCTTTGGTTGTAATGAAAACTGAATGAAAAAGTCTCACAGGGAGTTACAGTCAGCGTGTAAGGGCTATGGCTTTATCCACAAATATATTCTCTGAAATCGTTGGCAAAGTCCTTAAATCCCTTTGAAAATTAAAAGTATTCTTTGCCTAAATTTTAAAATCTCTATTTATTATTTATTTGCTTGTTCGTTGGTTTATAGCAGAGGTTTCCAATCACTTAAACAAATCAATCTCTCTTACAATGAGGTCGCTATATTGAAATTGTTCTTTGTCTGAGATGAATTTATCAATTTAACAAATCACTCTCTTGAATGAGTTCGCTATATTGAAATTACTTACCACTCTTCTCTCAAATTCAATTTTTTCCTAAATGATATGTTACCTCAATTACTTAGCAGTCTTCTCTCAAATGATATGTTGAATTCCTATCATATGCTCAATTCTCTCAAATGATACGTTGAATTCATATCATATTGATTAATTCCCATCATATTCATTATATTGTTGTACTGCCTTGAGTCAAAGAATTTCTACTTTGCTTACAAATTGGATGGAGGATGATATGTTTAATTACATGAAAAAATATAGTGCATGTAAGAACTAGCTGCTAGGAAAAATTCAGGTGAGGATCCTCGAATATGTTCTCCGTATATCTAGAGGATATATATGCGAAAGACGCTGCCAATCTTTCCAACTATTGGTCACGTTGACTATAGATAGATACATATACGGGTTTAATTAGTATATTTTGTTACATCGCGGTGCCGCTCTACCAGAGCTCTAAAGAAAAATCCTTCCAAAATATTTTAGAGTTTCGAACCAAAAAAAATATGGGTAATCCGCTCTCTACATTAAAATGTCTAGCAAAGTCTACACATTGTTCATGTGGTGTGTCTTCTAGAATAAAGCCTTAATTTGGGATCATTTATCTAAGAATAAATTTGAAGGATTCAGCTGGCGTGTTTTGTGTAAAGATGAGGAGTCATATTCTGGTCACTTGCCCTTACACAAAGTTTGTGTGACAATTAGTTTCTAACAAACTTGGACAACACTCTCACTGGAAAGGAGAGTATCTCTCAGGCGCATGGTTTGAATGGTGTTTTGTTCGGCTAAGTGTTGGAGATAATGGAGAACACTAAATCTAGAAAGTTGTTATAGTGATGATAGGATTGAGATTCTAATTTTATATTTCAGATCCTAATATTCAGAGAGTGGTTCAAACCACCTCATCCTATGAAAGCGTATATGTATTAGGCTGTTCTCCACATAGAAACATAGCATGAATTGCATGAGTGTGTGTACACTCTCTAGGTATTTCAACTGGAGAGCCATTTAGTTAATAGAACATTGCTTTTTAAGTTGGCATCAGAGCTTCAGGATGTCGATCCTGTAAGCTGAGAGTGAAGCATGGACAACAGGCATTGTGGACTGCGTTAACTAGTATGTGTGCCAGCATGAGGAGGTGTTTGCCGTGTTGAGCATTGTATTTGGTGTGATTGCGGGAGAAGCTGTGTTGTGAAGTAGTGTGAGTTTAGAAACGAATTATCAATTTTGTAGTTGAAGGTTAGTTGTAGCGAAGGAAGTTTGCATCGAGAAGTAGCGAAGGAAATCCTTGATCGCTGTTAGCAGAAAGCTTGTGCTAGTGTATCAGTGGATTGCTGGAGAACACGATGTTAGACGGTTAGTAATCGCTCTCAAGCAGGGCCAGTGTCCAATGCAAAGACTAATCTCTATTTTCACACCGCAGATTTGAATGTCTTCTGGGTCATGCCGCAAAGATTTTTGTTGTGGCGGATTGTTCAACGATGTGCCTGTCTTTGGCAAGATAACCTTGCCTCTGGAAAAGGAGGGAGAGATTCCCGTGCCTTACAAACCTGATGTTAATTTGTAGAGGGTGGAATTCGATAGTTTCTCCTTCGAAGAAACCTCAGCAACATTGCATCTAAAGTTTTTTTTTGTTAATTATTTATTTAGTTTTTTTGGTAGCGAGGGTTTAGTCTTATGTTTGTGTTGTTTTTTTTTTAAATTTTATTATCTTGAGTAACCTAGGAGGTGCAGGTTGTGGAGATTTGAAAAACAATTTGGAAAATTTTCTTGTAAATTATTATATGCCACAGAAAATGCAAATTGTTTTTGCTGATTGAACCCATCTTCAGAAATATGTGCATCAGAATTAGATATTGATAGCATTTCCAGCTTGTAAAAGGTCGTTTAGTTGCGTCGCCTGAGCCGAGGGCACTAAAACCTGCGTGGCACAAAAACCACTATCTACAAGGTTCTACTGTTGAAGAGCTGCCAAAGGGAGAAGTTTCCCACCTGCGAGGTAACGAGGTTGTTGGAGCTAGAGGACCGTGTGGAGTCGAAAACAAATCTCGAAGAGAGATAAGCTAGACTGTTTTCAATATGGTTGCACTTTTAGACATATTTGATCTTGATGATATCTTTTTCATGAGACTTGGTGGTTTTATTAATGACCACGCTTATCCAAAGGTTCTATATGTTCTGAAACAACGTGAGACTGAAAACTCACGAGTTGTTTTTCAGGAAGGGTGTGAAGAAGAACAAAGGATTGAAGATCAATGGGACGAGTCAGATGAAATTGATTGCAAAGATGTGGCAAAAGTAAACAAAACTGATGAGAATTTAAATTGTAATGATCCCATACTTGATTGTGAAACTGGAGATGCAATGATGGGTGATGAATGTGTGCCTGTAACTGAAATCTGTGATGATGAAAACACATCCATTATTGTAGGATCTGAAAGTCTTCCTAATGCAGAAAACAAGTTTGATGAGATTTATATACCTCATGATGAATGCATCGATTTGATGATTGAAGAACATCTTATTGATAAATTACTGTTTGGTGAGAAGGAAGGCCTATCTTCACATACAGATCAAATGCAAAACATGCCTACAACAATAGAACTGGGTGAAGGCATAATTGTGACAGCAGAAAGGGATAAAGTAGGGAGAGATGGTGAAATGAAAGCTCTCTTGAAGGCGCAGGATGATAAAGTAAATGTGGTCCTCTTTATAAATCTGACATTGTTTTGTTGTGCAGAGATTGGGAGGCAAGAAACAACAACAAATTTTGAAGAAGAACTGAAGTTTCTTGAAGCATGGCTGAAAATACCATGTCTTTATGAAGTTAACAAAGAAGTTGCATTAATGAATGGTGAAGACATCATTGCTAACATTCAGCTGATTGACACCAGAAATAGTGAGACGGAAAATTCTCCTATCTAGCTTGCCATAATTTTGAGGAGGACAATAATTCAAGTTTTCCTTCACAGGGGAAGAACAAAGGCAAAGAGCATCACTATCTCATGGCGAGGAAAGTGAAGATGAAGCCTCAACTCAAGATAAACAAGCATGGGCTCTCAAGCAAGAAGACAAAAACGAAAACTCTGTTACCAAGTTTTTTTTTCGTGTGTTTAATTGTAAGCCTAGCTGAGACTAGACCAGCAGGCATGTGTTATTGTTCAGTGCCCTTTCTCCATTAAGGGGCAGTGTTGGAGATAATGGAGAAAGCTAAATCTAGAATGCTGTTATAGTGATGATAGGATTGAGATTCTAACTTTAGATCTCACATCCTAATATTCAGGGAGTGGTTCAAACCACCTCATTGTGTGAAAGCCTATATGTATTAGGCTGTTCTCCACATAGAAACATAGCGTGAATTGCATGTGCGTGTACACTCTCCAAGTATTTCACCTGGAGAGCCATTTAGTTAATAGAACATTGATTTTTAAGTGTAAGATCCTTAAAGATGGTGCCTCTTTTAATATGTTGGGGTATATGGCTTGCTAGGAATAAAGCCATCCTTAATATTTGTTCTTCACTTCCGGAGATCACCCTATTCAATCCATTGCTATATTAGATATTTTGCCCAAGCCTCAAACATATCATTGTAGCAGGACTGTTACACAAACTTGGATATATAAGTATAGGTCGCAGGCTTTTTTTGATGGGGCAACTGAGGATGAGCGAAGACTTGGTGGGGGAGGTACGATATTGTTTTTGACAGAGTCTCATTTCTTCCATATCAAAATGGGATTGGGTGAATGTACAGACACATTCACAGAATTAATGGCATTGAAGCTCCTCTTTATTTTTTTCCCTTGAAAAATATATTCACTCTTTGCAAGATTTTGGAGACTTGATGTTGGTTATCAATTGGGTTGGTGCAATCAGAGGTCACAACTTCGGGATTGTATCTCTTGTCAATGAGATTGTTAGTATAAAACATTCTTTTAACATGTTCTTGATTTCTCATGTCTACAAAGAAGTCAACACCTAGGAAGAATCCCTCTTTAAGGAGGGCCTTAGGCCAGGTCACGAGATCTAGATGTCAAAATGATAGATTCCATGAGTATTATCATAGACCTTCCATTGACAAGGTCCAAAAGCACCGAATGCACCAGATATTTAGACTTTCTGTTATGGATTTTTAAAGTGGTTGGATATAATAGAATAAATCAACCTTTATATGTTTCTATTTTTGTATCAACACTTTTATATGTGATTCTACGTTTTTGGATAGATTCCACAATAGACCTAGATATCCATTCTTGTAACGACTTTTCCAATGACTTTTTGCTATTTTTGGATAGATCTACAAGATCTACATACATGAATACATGCCTAACATATCAGAATGTGATTTTATTTCCCCATAATAAAAAAAAATATATAGGTAATCCCAATATAATTATGATGTTAAAAGAAGGCAATATGCTAGAGTGAAAATTTGGGGTAGAAGTAGCATGTCTAGTGCAGCCAACCAAGATTGGTTTGTTGTTGCTAACCCTTATGGGAACCTCCATGGTTACCACATATGCAGTATTAATTGTTTCCATCTCATATATGATCCTCATCGAATCCCAGTAAATAAACAAGTGAGATAACCATCGAATCCTGATAGTCTTGGTTGTTTAGGTACAACCTTCGTCACTAAACTGGTTGAGGTAAATGACATATGGATTCAATGAATTCCTCTAACTGTAAGACAATTAGGGAAGGGATGCTCTTTTAGATGTGATCTACTTGTAAAATTTCATCAGTGAGATTGTGTGTTGAGTTATATTCCACTTGATTCAATTGCCATAAGTACAGGAATAAAGATAAGTTGAAAGGATTGGGAATGGATTCTCAATGGTGGAAAACGATAGGTAAACTTAAGGGTGTCACTTTGATAGGGTTTCCCAAGTTGAATAACATGATGGGTTTCATTGACATAGTTGTTAAAGCCACTGTGCACAATGACATCCTTTCCAAGGAAGAGCATGTCGTCATCATCTTGGGCCGTTGGTATTTGAGCTCGTTAAGATTATATAAAAATAAGAAAGAAATGCAAAAAAATGGGAAACTTAATCACACAATAAAACACAAGGAATTTATGTGGTAAAACCATGACAGTGTGTCAAGCAAATCTCCACGGGGCGATGGATTGGAATTCTTATTGCTCAAGGTCCACAATGACTCTCTAACCATTACATCCAGCGTCTCGGGAAATCATCATTTTTAACATGAAAAACGAGGAAAACGATAATGGAATTTAAGGGCGTCACTTTGATAGGGTTTCCCAAGCTGAATAACATGATGGGTTTCATTGACATAGTTGTTAAAGCCACTGTGCACAATGACATCCTTTCCAAGGAAGAGCATGTCTTCATCATCTTGGGCTGGTGGTATTTGAGCCTGTTAAGATTATATAAAAATAAGAAATAAATGCAAAAAGATTGGAAACTCAATCACATAATAAAACACAAGGAATTCATTTGGTAAAACCATGACAATATGTCAAGGAAATCTCCATGGGGCGAGGGATTGGAATTCTTATTTCTCAAGGTCCAAAATGAATCTCCAACCATTACATCCAACCTCTCGAGCAATCATCATTATTAACATGAAAAAACTTCATTACATAACTCCATATGGTTACAAAACTGTCTAAACAATAAATTAAGTTAATTACAATTTTAACAATAATTGTTTTCATTCTTAACAATCTCCAACTTGACAACAATTTTCCTAATCCCTTGCCCATGCCCATTCATCATCTCTTTTTCAAGCTAAGATAAGCCAAACACCATTACAACTTCTCTACCAATACTAGCTTCATGAATATGTCTACACAATTCTCCTATGCGTGGACCTTCTTGAGAGCTACTTTTCCGCTATCGATCACATGTCTTACAAAATGGTATCTTACATAAATGTGCTTAGTATTGCTATGATAAGCTAGATTTGTAGCTAAATGAATAGCACTTTGACTCCCACATAATACATTCACTTTCTCCTGCGTCCTTCCAAGCCCATGAAGCAGACTTCTCAACCAGATTGCCTCTTTACAAGCATTTGAAGCAGCGATATACTCTGCTTCGGTAGTGGACAAAGCAACTATTTATTGAAGCTTTGACATCCAGCGAATTGCTCCACTTGCAAGAGTAAAGACATATCCTGTAGTATATCTCCTTTTGGCCAAGTGACCTGCATAATAAACATCCACATATCCATAGATTGAATCACCAATACCATTAAAGAAGATACAATGGTCACTTGTGCATCCCAAACATCGAAGCACCCATTACACTGCTCGCTAATTTTTTTCTCCTGGATTTTCCATGAACATGTTGACAACTCCATCTACATGTAAAATGTAAGGTCTTGTATATACCATCACATACATTAAATTTTCTACGGCATTTGCATATGGTGCACGAGACATATACTTCTTTTCTTCATCAGTTATGGGACTCAAACCCGAAGAAAGCTTAAAATGGGAAGCTAAAGGAATAATAATAGGTTTCACATTGTCCATACCGAACTTTTTAAGTATTTTCTCCACATACTTCTGCTGTGATAACCAGAGCTTTCCATTTTTCCTTTCTCTGTGTATCTCAGTGCCCAAGATATGTTTTGCAGCTCGAAGATTCTTCATATCAAATGGCCAAGAAAGCTGAGCCTTTATCTTGTTGATCTCTCCCATGCTTTTGCTTTCAATAAGCATATCATCAATATACAAAACCAAGAGAATAAATATGCCATTGAAACTCTTAAAGTGCACACAATGATCATACTCACTTCTAGTGAAGTTCTGGCTCACCATGAAGGAGTCAGACTTTTTGTACCACTGCCTGGGACACTGCATCAGATCATACAATGATTTCTTTAGATTGCAAACTAATATTTTGTTGCGACCTTGTATAAAACCTTCAAGTTGTTCCATATAGATCTCTTCATCCAAATTTCCACGAGGAAAGGTTTTTTTAACATCTAATTATTCTAACTCAAGATCAAGTAATGTAGTTAGTGCTAACGTAGTACGAATAGAAATACGTTTTACGACTAGTGAAAAAATCTCGTGAAAGTCAATACCTTCTACTTGAGAATACCCTTTTCCTACCAGCCTCATCTTATATCTTTTAATACTTCCATCAACATTTCACTTCAATTTGAAGATCCATTTGCATCCGGCAACACTTCTCCCTTTAGGAAGTTCTATAAGATCCTAGGTTTTGTTCTTGGCTAAGGAATCTATATACTCATCCATAACCTTCTTCCATTTTCCACTATCCGCGTCATCCATTGCTTCTTGACAACAAGAAGGTTCCCCATATTCAATATTCAATGCAATAGATGAAACATAATTTTCATACCATTTGGGTGTTCTCCTTTCTCTTGTAGACCTACTTAGAGTGACTGGTTGTTGAACTGGTTCCTGAAATTCTACAATTTCCTTTACATGTTCTTCACCTTTTTCTTTAGAAGTATATTCTTCCTTTTGAATTTACGACAAAAAGTTGAGTCGCCAACTGAATTTTCTGATTCGACGATACTTGTTCATGTTTAACTTTTTCAACATCTTATTTTAGAATAGAAGATTCATCAAATGTTACATCTCTACTAATGACTATCTTACGCGAAGAAGGATCCCACATCCTATATCCTTTCTCCGTATCGTCATACCCAACAAAGACACAACATTTTTCTTTTGGGTCTAACTTGGAATGTTGATTTTTTGGAACAAGAGCATAGGCATCACAACCAAATTTTTTTAAATATGAATAATCACAAGACTGACCTAGCCAAACTTCTTCAAGAATTTTACAATTAATGGCAACTGAAGGTGATTTGTTTACCAAATAAAAAGTTGTGGATACTGCCTTTACCCACAACTCCTTCTACAGGTTAGCATTACTGATCATGCTTCTAGCTCTCTCCATAAGGGTCCAACTCATACGTTGAACAACACCATTTTGCTGAGGAGTATAGACAACAATTTTATGTCTAACAATACCTTTATCCTTGCAATATTGTTCAAATTCCAAGTAAATTCACCGCCATTGTCAGTTATTAAATATTTAATTGTTTTCTTGTTTTCTTTTCGACCATAACTTTAATTATTTAAAAACATTAAATACATCAACATTTCGTTTTAACATATAGACCCAAACTTTCTTAGAGTAATCATCAATAAATGTTATGAAGTAAGATGCACCTCCATATGACACTGTAGGAGATGGTCCCCAAAGATTAGAATGAATATAGTCACTTCTTTACTATTACGATTACTGGCTTTAAATTTCTGTCTACATTGTTTTCCATATACACAATATTTGAAAAAATCCAAACTCGATGATTTCAAATTAGGAAGTAATTTGTGATCCATCAGTACTTGAAGGCCCTTCTCGCTCATATGACCTAGCTGCTGATGCCATAGGCGAGTATTTTCTTCTGCTTTGTCAGATATAGTCGTTGCCTCACTGACCTGAGTACTTCCTTAAGTCTATAAATGTTTTCGATATTCTCTGCCTTCATAACAACGAGAGCCCCTTTTGAAATTTTTAGCATTCCACCTTGACCTGTAAACTTGTAACCTTTTGAGTCCAATACTCCCAAAGAAATCAAATTATTTCTCAACTCAAGCTACATGTCTAACATCAGTTAATGTTCTAATTGTACCATCATACATTTTAAATCTAGCATTTCCCATTCCAACAATTTGACAAGATACGTTATTGTCCATAAACACATAACTACCATTCACAACTTGATATAAAGTGAATAAATTTCTATGTGGACTCATGTAATGATAAGTGTTGGGATGGAGTCCTTGGGGTCAAATTTTGCCAGTAAATTCACTTTTTTCAATAGTTTTTGTGAAAGAATGTAAAGTCTTCGCGAAATGTGGAAGCAGAGTGCGAAGCTAAGTAAGATTCAAAGGGGCATTGGTCCCTTGTATGGGTAGGTGATGGGATGGTTTTGAGACTCACCCATGGTTTGCGGGCCATGCTATTGTAATCAAAAGTCTATATATAGTGAGTCTTAGCGAGTCTAAATAAATAACTTTTGATAGAGAATAATTGTAAGGGCAAGGCGCTAAGGCAGGAAAAGTCTGTTTTCTGTACTTAGGCGAAGGGGGAAGGCTTATGCAGTGGAGTGTGCAGGCCTCTACCGCTGGGTGCGCAGGGATAAGGAGTCTGTATCTGAACATCACATTTTAATAAAAAATGTTTTGAGCCAAATTTGTGCATCTATGCCTTGATTATTTACTTCTGTTTAAGTTTATGTATATTTTCTTTGTGATCTGTTTTATGTGAATTAATTCTTAATGTCTGCGCGAAACAGATGGATCTGTAAAGTTTAGGCATAATAAGTATAATTAAACACCTTCGCAGAGCTCAGGAAGTTGTTAAATAAATATGTTGTAGCTAACTGCTCGCAAAGTATAGATTCGCGCGAAGGCAGATATAGGTCATAAAGGCTTCAGAATATACATTATATTGCGTGAAAGTAGTGAATCTGTGACTTTTATGCCTGTTAAGTATAACCAAGTACCTTCATGAAGGTTTGAAGGTAATTTTGGTAGAGTTGCTGTAGTTGACAGTCAGATGGAATAGGTCTGCGCTAAGGCAGATCTAAGCTATAAGAACCTTAGGAAGACCATCACACAGGCCTTTGGAGGCATAAACCTAGTTCTAGCATCCCCCAAAACTACTTCGGGTGAGACTGCACCCTGTGCTACGCAGACTGTTGCCAAAAGGGCCATCAATTAGGGTTTTGTTGGTTGGCACGAATAACTCTGAACTTGGGTCAGGCCCCCTTAAGCCAAAAAATGGTTTCGTTATCGGGATCGAGATCAATCTAAGGAATGTGTGATGTCGAATAAGTGGTTCCCTACCAAGAAATAAATTGAGAAGTGGATCGATCGAAAAGAACACGCGTTTGTAGCTCAGGAGAACAGAAATATGTGGTTATCCAAGGAGCAGTGACTGAGTAGATACCTATACTCAGATGAAACTGAGAACTTTTTTTGTTTCTTCCCTAGAGAATTACACGAGTGGCTATCTAGATTGGCGAATAGTTAGGGTACGTGGAGACTTGAAGGCCCTATTGTGTGGACTCCAGAACTGGTGAGGCACTTAGAAGCTTCAGAAAACAACATCGCACGGGTCGTTGATCACTGATAACGTACTAGGGGGGATTTTTCACTGAGCTTGCAATCGATATATCTGTAAGTTATAGCGAAGCAAAATGCAAATTCTTCAAGGGACCGTGAGGTAAGTATTTAAAATATATGAAAACTTGGATTAAGATGCTGTTGTGCAAAAAACAAGTTATGCCATTACCTTGATGTTTGGGACTACGCGAAGCGGAAAACCTTTCAGAAGGAACAAATAATCGGGTTCTGAATATAGACCACTATTGGGATCATCTTCAAGCGACGACGAAGGAACGATTTTGAATACACCACGAAGTGATTTGCAGTTGGTAAGTCAGGGTATCCCGCGGATACCTCATCTATCCACTCCGCCTCCACCTACACCATTACCTCCGCCTCTGCCTCCACCTCCACCTCCACCATTCAACATAGCAAACACAATGAAGATTTTGATCTTTAGAGGGGTAGGAAGTGAAGACCCCAAACAATTCTGGTTCGTTGTAGATACTTTCTGGATAGCGCAACAGATTACTGATGATAATATCAATGTTTTTAAAACCGGTGACCGGACCGGTCCACCTAATGAACCAGTTTACCGACCGGAACCGGTCTAATCGGGACTGGTTTGGTCTAAACGAACCGGTTTTAGAAAAATACATTAAATAATTATTTTTTAATGAAAAACTATTTTTAAGATTTAAAACCATGATTCCAAGCCAATAGAGACAAAATATGCAAATATTGCTCATTTATATACCATGTAAAGGTGAATATATCAAAATGGCACCGAGTGCAATACATATCATCGACAAAATACATAAGCAATGAGGCTCTAAATGGCCTCTAGAGTGCAAAAACAAAGCCTACAAACTATGGGGCCAGTGGCCTACTACAAGAGTCTAGTCTACATATATGATAGTACTATAATAGTGATCAACATTATCACTTGAAACTTCTCATGAGTCATCATGATCAAACTCAGTTGGTTGAGTCTCGACTCCCAAACTTTGTAGTCAAAAACTTCTCTATTGGTTCAGTGACTTGAGTCTCAAACTTTTGAAGGTATTTTGCTCTAATATGCCCTATTATTTCATTTGGTGCTTCGCATGGCTTTACATGGTCTCCTATCCCAGCCAAGTGTTGCTTGAACCTGTTAATACTTCCTCCTTGAATGGATTTTTGGCAATATTTGCAGATCATTTTGCCATCAATCATATCACAATGAGCCCATGCAGTATCTCCGGCGTTTGGAGGCATGATGACTACCTGGAAATGCAAACTAGCTTCCTTAGCCTCCTCTTGAAGATGGCAACTCCACTGACAGCTACACACTATCTCTAAAATAGCTCCAATCCCAACTCCAAGATGACTACTTCAACAAAAATTCAACACTCTTCAAGCTCACAAACACTCACAAACACTCCAAATCAGTTGTGTGAGACAAATGAGAGTGAGAGGGGTCTCTTATAGCTTGGAGAGGGCGTTTTTGGAGGGAAAACACCTTTATCTCCCCCCCAAAACCCCTAAACCACAGTCAAAATCCGCCTTTTTGCATGTTTCGGTGGGCGTGCCTAAAACCAGCCGGTTTAGGACGGAATCGGCTGGTTTGATACAAACCGGCTGGTTCCGTCCTAAACCAGCGGGTTTTCACCGGTTAGGGCTAAAGAAAGGAGAGATTCCCTATCAAACTGGGTTTTTTGGCCGGTTCGGATCGGCAGCATTGCTAACTGGCCGGTTTGACCGGTAACCGGTTTTTAAAAACGGTTTTAAAAACATTGGATAATATAAAGAAAGCACAGCTGGTCACAACGCTGCAGGATAGAGCGCTGAAATGGTATATTAAGTACTCTCAAGATCACCCTGTCGCGATGTTGGCAGATACTCAACAAGCGTTGAACCATGAATTTAAGAAGCCTTAATCTTAGGCACAGTCGGTTACTGAGTTTAATGAGATAAAGCAAGTAGTGAATGAATCCCTGTGGAATTTCGATCAGAAGCTCATATGAATATCATAGATGAACAACACAAATATTGGTACATTGCTTCACTGTTGCCCCACTTAAGATTTCCATTATCACAACAGAAGATAGCAACGAAAGAAGTTGTGGAGATCAAAATGAGGTTAGAAGTCTCACCCATTCAAGATATGAACATTGGAGTACAACAAATTCACTCATAGCTGACAAGTTTGCACTTGGAGTTGTAGAGCCTGAAGAAGGGAAAGGAAGCCTAGCCTGAGGTGCGCGCTGAAGTCTGGTGCTTGAAATGCAAAGCGGCATGGGCATGATAAGGACCATTTCTTGGTTTAAGAACTATCTAATTGGGGGGGGGCAAGGGGTGGGGGGTTATCGCCCTGAAGCTGGAAAATACTGCTAGGCCAAGCACAAGAGTAGCTCCATGGTGCACTATCTTTCAGGTTACATGACAACACACGATAGACAATTGCCATCTACAACATAAGTTTGTTAGCTACTTTCCTGAAGACCTGTATGAAGTTGTTGTGCGATAAGAAGGCAGTAGAAGGGCTCCAAGAGTTAATAGACAATTGTGTGGGTAAGATTAATTTTCCTTCATAACAATGTGCTGTAAGGAAAATTGGTAAGCATAAGAAAAGGATAGGGTGCGAGATGAGGCTGACCGCGCAGATAGGAGAGTATGAAATGGACCAAATCATCCTGGATTTTGGATCTGATGCGAACGTATTGCCTAAGCAAACATGGGAAAGGATGGGGAGACTTGTGCTGCAATGGTCTCCTATACAGCTACGCATGGCCAATCAGTAGAAGATTATTCCTATGGGGCACCTGTATGGGGTAACGTCGATATTGAAGAAGAAAGTGGTTTGGAGGATTTTGAAGTAATAGAAATAGTAGACGACAACAATTTGTATCCTACGCTACTAGGAATTGATTGGGCCTTTGACATGAATGCGGTGATTATCTTGAAGAAGCGGAATATGACATTTGAGAGGAAGGCGCTCAGGGTTATTATGCCACTGGACCTTGTTGAAGGAGCGTGCTATATTGAACTTGTTCATGAATTTGTGGAGGATGATGATGATCTAGATTAGATATACAAGATCACGACGTGAGAAGAATATTGGATCAATCCTACGACCGATGGACGAATTACATGGGATAGGGATAGTTCCTGTACCTCAGACTCGGATGAAGAAATCGAGCACTGGAAAGAATCGGTTGCATGAAGTATTTACGCTGCGTTGCAATATGATGACCAAATCACTACGATGTGTATCTACAGGGGTAAGAAAGCTTCCACATTATGATGGTTTGAATGATGTTAATCTCTTTTTGGATGAATTTGAAAGGGAGGTGCTCGAGGGGCATCGATTCTAGGCCCTTGAATTGGCATTGCGCGTTACACCTGCCCAATGGTGGGGTACACACAAGGAGAGTTTCGTTGTCTGGAAGGAATACAAATGGATGATGAAGCTAAGGTTTGGATATGATAATACCTTGATGACTGAGAAGTATAGTGGCAATGATGATCCACGCGAACACTTGGCATGGTGGACTAAAGCTTGGGGTGAAGAACCTCAACCAGAGTGGGTACATGTTTTCTGTCACACCTTAGATACTATTCAAATGAACTGGTATTTGGAAACAAAGCTACGCCATGGAACAACTGAATGAGATATCTTGAGGGAATGCTTCTTATTGACTTTAAACTTTGAGGTTGGATTTGAATGCATTGATGAAGCGCTACAAGAAATTAAGGCCGCTATTTTTAGAACGCCTGAAGCACTGGTGGAATGGGTACATCTAGATTGGAGTACACAACTGCAACATACATTGGAATGTTATAATATGACTGCTGAAGAAGAGGAGGATGATAAAAAAAAAATCGACATTCTAGACATTGAAGGTCAGCGCGAGGTTGAAGGACCTCATACAGAGAACCCTGATGTAATAGAGCCGTTGAAAAGCCAACAAGTAAATATTGGATCTGATGCAGAGCTCAAGTTCGCGAAGATAGGAGACTATTCGAACGAAGATACAGTTGATAAGGTGGCCGAACTGCTATGCGAATACCAGGACCTATTCCCAACGAAGTTCTCGGATCTGAAGGGTATTATAGGAGACTTGGGCGTTATGAAAATTACTTTGAAACCTGATGTGAACCTGTAAAGTAGAGACCTTATCGACTCAATCTGAAGTATAAAGAAAAGGTGCGCAAGGCGCTGGACAAAACGCTGGAGGCCGAAATTATTGAGCTAGTAGAAGAATCCGACTAGGTAAGCCCAATGGTTGTCTAGGAAAAGAAACAAGGAGGCGAAATTAGGATATGTGTAGATATGAGAAAGCTGAACGATGCCTGTGTGCATGATGTGTTTCCAACACCATTTACAGATGAAGTGTTAGATAATGTTGGAGGACAAGAGGCTTATTCATTCATTGATGGGTTCTCAGGATACCATCAAATAAAGATCGCGCTAGAGGACCGCAACAAGACAACCTTTGCGACATAGTGGGGTTGCTTTCAGTATACTGTAATGCCATTCGGGTTAAAGAATGCACCCACGATCTTCTCCAGGGTAGTAATCGTGACATTTAAGGAGTTTATTCATAATTCTTAGAGGTGCATTTTGATGAATGGACTGTGTTTGGATTGGTGAAGCACCATGTTGCAAGTCTGCGCCTCATGCTGGATACATGTCGTAGATACCAGATCGTGTTGAACCTAAAGAAATGTATGTTTTGTGTGCCTTTTGGAATTTTGCTAGGCCATGTAGTATGTAAGCAAAGATTGATGGTAAACCCTGCGAAGATAACAATGATTGTGAATTTAGAATCTCCTAAGAATGTTAAGCAGCGACGCGCAACGTTGGGCCACACAGTCTACTATAGGAAGTTTATCAAGTCTTATGCCCAGATAACTATGCCGATGGAGAAACTATCAAAGAATGATGTGCTTTTTTTTTTGGATGAGCAGTGTCAACAGAGTCTCGATGTGTTAAAGGACAAGATGGTGACTGTGCCCATCGAATTATTTTCGGATTGGAAGAAAGAGTTCCATGTGCATGTAGATGCCTCATGTATTGCGCTAGGTGTGGTATTAACCTAGCTTGGCAAGGGTGATATTGATCATCCAATAACATTTTCCAATAGGAAACTATCAAAAGCCGAAAATAATTATTCCTCTATAGAACGCAAAGGGCTGGCGATGGTCTACGCGCTGCAAAATTTTTGACATTATTTGTTGGACGCTTACTTCAAGATGTATACATATCACTCCGCTCTCAAAAATCAATAAGCTTGTGTTGTGGGGGAAAATCTATAGATGGTTGTTGCTATTCCAAGAATATGATTTTGAAGTGATTGTGAAGCCTAGACAATTGAATGCGGGACCAGATCATTTATCTAGGATTGAGACAGGTGAAGAACCAACCAATTTGGAAGAAGGACTGCCGGATGTGAAACTCTTTGCTGTGTGCGTTGCAGATGATCATTTTGCATATATAATTCAGTTTTTGACTACTGGAATAACTCCGAAAGGGTATTCTACTGAACATAAGAAGGAACTGGTGGTCCGCGCTGCTGATTTCTCTATTATAGCAAGACATTTGTACAAGATGGGAACAAATGAAATATTGCGTCGATATGTTCTAGATTTTGATCGCGCAAGTATCCTCGCCGAAGCACATGGAGGAGTGGCGGGAGGAAACTATGCAGGAAGTGCCATAGTGCAGAAAATTCTGCGCGCAGGGTTATGTTGGCTGATAGTGCATAAAGACTCCAAGACATTTTGTAAAACATGCGATGCTTGTTGAAGGATGGGCAAGCCTTTGCGAAAAGATGAACTTCCCTTAAACCCTCAAGTTTCGTTACAAGTATTTGAAAAATGGGGAATTGACTTTGTAGGTCTGATACAACCACCAGGAAGGAAGATAGGGGCACGATACATTATTACTATGGCAGAGTACTTAATTAGATGGGCAACAATGCAACCGGTGAAAGATTGTATTACTGCTACTGCTGCGAGGTCCCTGTTTGAATACGTCTTAACGTGGTTTGGGTGCCCTAAGGTATTGATGAGTGATAGGGGTATGCATTTCCTGAATGAAACAATAAGCATGATGCTTGAAGAATTCCAAGTTTACCATCAAAGGAGTACACCCTATCATCCCTAAGCCAATGGTACAATGGAAGCGTTCAATAAGATTCTGGAGCATGCGTTGACAAAGGTTTGTAACACGAAGAGAAATGATTGGGATGTACGCATCCCGACGGTTCTATGGGTATATAGGACGATGTGTAAGAAATTGACAGGCCAAAATTTGTTTAGGTTGGCCTATGGGGTGGAGGCGGTGATGCCCATGGAATATATTTTGCCAAGCCTGCACATTGCGACTTTGACAGAGATGACGGACCATGAAACCGTGAAGCAATGACTCGCACAGTTGATGGAGTTTGAAGAAGAACAATTTCTTGCAGGATTTCACCAGCAAGTACAAAAGGAACGCGAGAAGGCCTAGCATGATAGGCATATTAAGCTGTGCACTTTCAAGGTGAATTATTTGGTTTTTCTCTATGATAGTAAGTTCACAAATTTTCCGGGCAAATTCCAAATACACTGGTTAGGCCCGTATGTTGTTAAGGAAATCACGGATGCTAAAGTAGTCCAGCTCGCAAAGCTGAATGGAGAATTTCTCTTGGGTAGGGTGAATGGAAGTCGGTTGAAATTGTATACAGGGGATCCTGCCCCTGCGTAATGACTACATGGTAGTAGGACAATGTTCGCACTCCACGCAGTTGCAAGGGAGATCAGGACTGTAAACTACATTGCTCGAGGAAGAGGAGAACGCAGTGAGGACGCTGCATGATGGATGTAAGGGGCACAACAGAAGAAGCTATGACAAATGAAGATGCGATGGACGAGCTACACCATAGGGGTTGGTGCCGTGCAACTGGGTCCAAAAGTAGCCGTTCAAGTCAATATTCATGACTGGATAGCAAAAATACCGTTAGGAGTGGGTAGGTGACATTCATGGCGAAAATATTTGGTGATCCGCTGCCAAAGATGCATTTATGATCAGAAAATGGAGGGAACAATCGGATCTGAATTCAAAATCGCCTATAAATTTGGCATGTTGGTCTGCCGAAGAACACTTTTCTATCTGAAAGTTGCGTATGAGCCCTCTTATTTTCATTCTGTGAATTGACAGATTTGGGAGGATTTAGTTTCAAGCCCATCATTTGCGAAACTACCTGAGTGGAACCAGAAGTTCATCCTTGAAAAATGTCCGAGCTAGTAAGTTCTGAAGCGCTGCCTCTCAAGCAGAAGCCCTTGAAGTTGCATCAATGGAAGCCACGCCATCCATGCCTATGACACCATGGTCTCCTAGGCTGAATCAGCCTACTGCTAAGGAGAAGCAGAAGAAACCACAACCTGTACTAGTGAGGCAGTCACCGAGGAACAACCCTGCGGAGGTTCGACAGAAAGAGAGGAAGGACAAGGCAAAGCAGCCAGAGGAACTCGTGGATTTGGACACAGAAGAACTCCGTGATGGAGTTGAGGAATTGGATTTTGATGAGGGCGAGCCTATCACTAGGTTCTCGGCGTATATCCTTCCATGGAAAGGGAAAGCGAAGGTAACCAAGGCCCCGAATTCGGGAAAGTTCACGATCTCTATGCTGTTACTTCCAGAAGAAGTGGTATTTGAAGGCGTACTCTTAGTGCGTATCCCTGTGTTAAAACTTGAGGATTGGGATCTCGCTGATCATGAATTTTTTTTGCTTTTGGTCACCAATAAGTACATGACCAAGATTTAATATGAAGAGACTGGGGTCAGAAGGCTGGAACTGTTGAAATGGATAAAAGGCGTCGAGTAGGCCGGATTGCTACATACGCTGTGTGTGCCACAATTTCACCGGTCAATTATCAATGTTATCTGTGTGTGCCAGTTGGTCACGCTGGTGCATGATAGGTGTTTGTGGTTAGATGATCCCATCCCCATAACAGACATGCTGATCCATAGAATTACAAAGTTTCCCTATAAAGAGGCGAATCCAGCTAAGAAACTTGGAGGCAAAAAAAGGAGAAGGAAATTGCAGATAAAATGAACACTGAGTATGTACTGGTCAAGAAGTTGCACGAATACTCTATCCACTCTATTGCAGACCCAACAGTTCAGTTTTCTGCTCAAGTTTTAGCCAGGAAGGTCATGAGAAAATGTCGCGCATACGAGGTTTTGGCACTAGTAATTTCGTTCGCTGCACAATGCGCAAAGGGGGTGCAATACAACTGGGCGCAGTACCTTTGCAAGGAATTCTTAGCAAATTTCCGCGAAGCGTAGGAGGAAAGCAAGGCATTTCATTATGCATGGCTCATGTTGCTGATTGTACTAGTTGCATGGCGACTACCGAAGGATAGTCGCTCCATAAGATGAGGACTTACCAGAGGCAGCGAAGTTTGCTTCGCTGTGGGTGATGAAGGATCTAGAGAGGATCACAGGGTCAAAAGTCTTCTGGATATTGGTCGAGATGGACCTCTGCTCAGTGATAAGTCAGGCCAAGGTTGTCTCCAACCTTGTTTGAGAAGTTGCGGGCCTTCGCGGAATTTAAGGCCAATTTTCATAATGTATCTATCCGCGCGAGGCAAGACTCTGAGAAGATATGGCGCAAGTTTCCATACCTAGTAACGGAGGTTGATGTATAGGATATTGTGGGGTCATGGCCAATGGAGTGGCGAAAACCCATAGATTTGGGCACAGGTACCAGAAAAGGCAGAGAAAGCTTTTCTGCGCAGACGAAAGCTGTGCAGAAATGGAAAGAAGTAGCGAAAGAAGCAGTGCGAGAGTTGGCTGAACAAAAGAAGAAATAAGCTGTTGCCAAAGCAGCTGCTGCTAAGGCAGTTGCCGATAAAGAGCGCACTACAAAAGAGGCCACAATAGAATTCGAAGCATTGGCTTCCCAACATACTGAAGAGCAGGAATAGTCTAGGCATGAAGGAGGTGGGGGTGATGAGCAAAGCTCTCCCTTCACACTGTCAAAGCGACAAAAGGAAACAACTACTAGAACCAGGAAGAAGCGAAAATTGGACAAACAGGCACAAGCAGATCCAGTGGTCCTCACTGTGGGGGACTTGGATGAGATCGGGGACAAGGTTCGAGATACACCAACGAAACTATGGCAATAATTCAAGAATCAATACATGCAGACGCTGGGGAGTGTCCAGAAGGATCTGCGCGAATTGCAAATTCAAGCAGGTAGAATTCAGGCAAGCGTGGGACAAGAGAGCGGGGTTCAAGTGAGCATGCAACGTGGGAGCGAGAGAATAATGGAAACAGAGAGGACTCTGGACCTTAGAGTCATTCCCTTGCCAGGAGTAGGAGGTAGGCCGAGTTTCTTTTGATTTTAGATGAAAATCTTAGAATTGCAATTGAAACTGCAACGGACTACTCCACCAGAGGTCAGGGAGCAGCGCGACACAACCGTAAGAGAACACATGTTTACCTTAGATAATGCCGTAACGAGCTGCAATTATCTATTTGAATATGAAATGGAGCTATGGACCACTTTGCAGGAGGATTCAAACTTGTAGAGATTGGGTACAAAGATCAGAGAGGCACAACTGGAAGTCGATGAGATCAAGTCGACTGCGCGCACTTTAGCGCAATCCAGAGCTTTGCGTGCTTACAAGAAATGAAGGTGTTGCAGGGACAGGGTGAGGAGTTGCAGCGTAAAGAACAAGTTTTGAAGGCTCAGATTCAACCATGGACAGAGGAAGTGAGCTAGATTACTCTGGCTATCCAAGAGACGCTGAAGAATTTCCAGCAGACACAGAGGACCACGCGCTTCGTGATGGAGGGGTGTTAAAATTGGAAACTAGGGCCAAACTCCATGTGGGTCATCTTATTTATGGTAATTGATATTTTTTTTTGGATCCCTCTTATCGAGAGGTGTATGATTGATCTAAAGATCATCCGATTCCGATAGGTATTCATGGAGTTATGAGTTTATTTGTGTTATTGGACAATTCGTTATGGTCGGCCAACAACCAAATAAACCCCACATGTGCTCAACGTTTTAGTATAAAAGGAGATGACTTGATAGTCATTTTACACACACTTCTATCTTGATTTCTCTCCATTTTTCTTGGGTTTTAATGGAAGAGAAATCTAGGAGTCGAAGCCCTAGACGTTGGGGGAAAAGAGGCTGCCCTAGCCGCAACAAAGAAGGCAGGGCAACGAAGCGATGGAAGGGTTCTATGCGTTGACCTAAAGGAGCTCAAGGAAGGAAACCCTAAACGTTGTCCTAAAGGCAACCCTAACGCAGTCCTAAGGCAGCCCTAAACGCTGTCCTAAAGGCAACCCTAACGCAGTCCAAGAAGGCAGCCCTAACGCTATCCTAAGGCAGCTCTAACCTACGCTATCTCAAGGGTATCCTAGCCGCTATTAAGATGTAGATAGAATTTGTCCTAAACATACCAATTGTGCCCTATGAGCAAGCATATGGTGCCCTAGACGAAGGCCTAATGCGGCTCAAAGGGAGCACTGTTTTAAGGCCTAAAACAAGGCACCAAGCTGCTGAAAGGAGGCAGAGGGTAGAAAGGTTATTTGGGGCAGTGAAAAGGTGGGCTATAGGTGACAACGTGGGACTGTGGTAGGCCACAATCCTAACCACCTCAAAACAGGGACATCATGGAGAGTTTGAGGGCTCAAACATGCCCAGGACAACTATGTTAGTAAAAATGGGATAGTTGGTCTACATGGTGCTGCTAAGCTACACAGGACGACAAGTACATAGTGTTGCAATGTTTCATGGTGGATACATAGGACAAAAATATACATGCGACTGCAATGTTTCATGGTAGATACATAGGACAACAAGTACATAGTGCTACAATGTTTCAAGGTGGATACATAGGACAAAAATGTACATGGTGTTGCAATGTTTCATGGTGGATACATAGGACAAAAAACATAGTGCTGCAATGTTTCATGGTGGATACATAGGACAACAAGTACATAGTGCTGCAATGTTTCATGGTGGATACATAAGACAACAAGTACATAGTGCTACAATGGTTCATGGTGGATACACAGAACAACCATGACATTGTGCGGTAGTGGCACAATGGGACAACCATGACATTGTGCAGCAGTGGCACAATGGGACAGCAAGCATGTGCATCATGGGGTTGCACGATGAGGTGTAGCATGATGATGAGATGTAGCACAATGATAGGGTGAAGGAGTCACTTTGGAGAATAAGTTGAAGTGGCATGTCTTCAACTGGTCTCATGTATCATCTTGTTAGAGATGGTCTATGCTCTTATCTAAATAAGTCAAAGTGTTGTTTTCTCTTGTAAATATACTCTCTCTCTCTCTTTGTTGAACTATTGAAGAACATATAAAAAAAATTGATCAAGGGTTTCCCCACATTGGGGTTTGTCCCTGGCTAGTGCCGCATCTTGTGACCTCTTGTCTTGGCTTGTCTTCAACGATTTATGTTTATGTTCTATTTTCATTTTACTTTAATGTTGATGTGATTGCTAATATGGAAAAGATATTGAGCTAACTATGAAAATTTAAATAAATTGCTATAAGCATAGAACATACCTAAACTTAACATGGTATCAGAGCTGGGGTGAAGACAATGCCCAAGCAAGAGTGAAAGAGAAATCACCAAAGATAGTTGGGAAAGGAAAAAGGGATAAATGGATTCCTCATCCCTCTTCAAATTCATTGAGGGTGAAGTCAATGCAGAGAATATTATCAGAATGGCGCAGTGGAAGTTTCTGATGGCCTAAAGATCACTTCGATGGGAAGTCTGGATCTAAGGGTGGAAAGAAAGGCAAATGCCTTGGTTGTAATAAGTTCGGCCATTATGTGAAGGAGTGTCCGAGGTAGGGACACATCACTTGATGATGATAAAAATCATTCTAGGGACATCTTCAATGATTAGAGGAATGACAGGTAATGCGAGTCATCAAGGAAACGAACGACTCTTCAGAGAAAGCAAGGAACCCCTGGTATGAAGAATCAAATGTTGTTTTTGATAAGATGAAGAAGCATTATCTTGTATTGGCCCTCTTTCATATTCTTTGGGAATCTGGCTTATTGATTGTAGTGATACAAAGCACTTCAACGGATAGAAGGGTGCTCTCTCTAATTTGGTAGAGATGGAAATTATCGTGAGATTATACTCGGAGCTGATGCCAACTATCCCGGAAAGGGTGTAGGAAATATTACCCCTCAAGAATGAGTGTAACTCGATTCATTTACAGAATCTCTTTTATGTACATGATCGCAAGAAGAACTTGGTGTCCATTTCGACAATGGAAGTCAAAGGTTTCAGGGTGGCATTCATCGATGGAAAGGTACGTGTTTGAAAATAGATTTTTCAAAAGATGCTTTTACTCATGGGTTTTGGGTTTGCAATTTGTATCAAGTTGCAGGATGGTCCATTAGGGACCATGTCAGTTGACACATCTCATCTATAGCATCGGAGGTCTACTTATTATAGGACCCTACACGATGTGAGTCAGATGGTGACAAATATGTCTGAATTCAAGAAGAACATGAAGGTACATGTCTGAGATGTACTGAAGGAAAAACTTACAAGGGGACCATCCCTCTCATGTGGCAGGTCCGTAGGTTTGGAACAAATCAAGGGGTTTGAGATTCATGATCAGGAATCTCATGTATGCAGGTGGAAGAAATCCCTGTATGGATTGAATCAAAACACCCTGGGCCTAGTATGAGAAGATTGATAGTTGTCAGATGAAGCTAGGATTCACTAAGAGTGAAGCTGATCCAAACCTTTGCTTGAAGGTTGTGGATGATAGACCTCTCATAGCAACACCTTCTGAGGATGACCTATTTCTAATAGGTGCGGACCCTCTCATTTGCAGAAGTAAGAGGGAGTTGGATTCTGAATGTGGAATGGTAAACTACAACCGTGACTACCTCGAGCATCTTAACTTTTAGAAGTTATATGGTAGTGATTCCAGAGCAGATTTGGGAAATGCCTTTGAGTCTCTTTAACTCATTCACGTTGATGTTCTTGGTGAATTTCCATCCCGACATATGATTTGCAGTTAGTATGATGAGCTCATATATGGTTGAGCCTCATTGGATTGGTGCCAAGAATCTTTTGAGATATCTTTAGGGCACAATCTCTCATGGATTGAGATATACTACCAGAACTGTGAAGTTGCATGATTATTTGAACGCTGACTGGGTAGGCAGTGTGGAGGACCGCAAGAGCACTTTAGAGTGCTGGTTCTCTTTCGGTTATGTTCAATATCCTGAATGAGCAGGAAGTAGAAGTCGGTTTCTATAAGCACCACTGAGGCCGAATACATAGCTACAAGTATGATCTCGTGTGAAGCTACCTAGTTGTGGAAGCTCTTCAGCGAGCTGTCTGTACACATGATGGATACCACTGGGATCCTTTGTGTCAACTAGGGGGGATTCGATTGTTGAGGAATCCCGTATTCTATGATTGCTCCGGCATATAGACATCAGATACTACCTTATTTGGGATATGGTACGTCGATGAACGAGGAGGCTCTATTGCATTGAGACTGATGTACAAGTCACAGACATTCTGCCAAAGCCCTGGGGGAAAGGTCAAATTTATGACTTTCCCTATTGACTTGGAGTTGTTGAGAGACCTTCTTATAAAGGTCCTGCATGATGCATGCATTGAGCTCTGGGAGCTTTGGGGATCTTGGGGTACTGCTTGGAGCAACAAGCGACCATAGGGCGACTCACCCTCCCCTAATGGTGCGCTGTGTACAGGGTTAATGGCTCAGCCTTCCCCTGTGATACCTCGAGGCGACTTAGGGACATGATGAATGGTTCTCCTGTCGAGGCATCCTACCCATGCAGTCTGGGACTCATGGGAAGTACCTCTCATCTGGCCAATGAAAAGGGAAATGGGGTTAGGGACCATAGTAGTACTATCGATGGACACATCGTTGTATCTACCATACTCCCTATGATAGGATGACCTCCATTGATCTGGGATCAATAAAACTGATCTGGGATCAGTATGAGTGGTTTGAGACACTCTTGTGATATTGATTTGGGATCAATAAAATTGACTTTGGGTCAGTAGAGAATGGTATGAGACATTCTTGATCAATTCTTCTTCTTCATGGTTCAGCAGAGCAGAGCATAACATAGCTCAGCAAAGCATAGCAGAACAGAGTAGAGCAGTGCAGGGCACTTATGGCAGACATATGGATCAATGGATGGAGTTCTCCCTCGTTGAGAGGGAGTGCTAAAGTTGGAAACTAGGGCCAAAATCCATGTGGGTCATCTTATTTATGGAAATTGATATTTTTCTTGGATCCTTTTCATCGAGAGGTGTATGATTGATATAAAGATCATCCGATTCCAATAAGTACTCATGGAGTTATGAATTTATTTGTGTTATGGGACAATTCATCAAGGTCGTCCTTCAACCAAATAAACCTCACATGTGCTTAACGTTTTAGTATAAAAGGAGATGACTTGAGAGTCATTTCACACACACTTCTATCTTGATTTCTCTCCACTTGTCTTGGATTTTAGTGGAAGAGAAATCTAGGAGTGGAAGCCCTAGACATTGGGGGAAAAAAGGCTGCCCTAGCCGCAACAAAGAAGGCATGCTAGCGAAGTGGTGGAAGGTTTCTATACATTGACCTAAATGAGCTCAAGGAAGGAAGCCCTAAATGTTGTCCTAAAGGCAACCCTAACACAGTCCTAAGGTAACCCTAAATGCTTTCCTAAAGGCAGTCCAAGAAGGCAACCCTCATGCTATCCTAAGGTAGCCCTAACCTATGCTATCTCAAAGGTATCCTTGCCATTGTTAAGATGAATATAGACGCTGTCCTAAACATACCAATGGTGCCCTAGACGTAGGCCTAATGCAGCTGAAAGACAGGACTATTTTAAGGCCTAAAACAAGGCACCGAGTTGTTGAGAGGAGGCTGAGGGTAGAAAGGTTGCTTGGGGCAGCGAAAAGGTGGGCTATAGGTGACAATGTGGGAATGTGGTAGGCCGTAGTCCTAACCACCTCAAAACATGGATAACATGGAGAGTTTGAGGGCTCAAACATGGCGAAGACAGCTGTGCTAGTAAATGGGACAGTGGTCTACATGGTGCTTCTAAGATACATATGACAACAAGTACATAGTGCTGCAATGTTTCGTGGTGGATACATAGGACATAAATGTACATGGTGCTGCAATGTTTCATGGTGGATACATAGGACGGAAATGTACATCTTGCTGCAGTGTTTCATGGTAGATACATAGGACAACAAGTACATAATGCTGCAATGTTTCATGGTGGATACATAGGACAAAACTGTCCATGATGTTGCAATGTTTCATGGTCGATACATAGGACAACAAACATAGTGCTGCAATGTTTTATGGTGGATACATAGGACAACAAGTACATAGTGCTGCAATGGTTCATGGTGGATACACGGGACAACCATGACATTGTGCAACAGTGGCACAATGGGACATCCATGACATAGTGCAACAGTGACACAATGGGACAACCATGACAGAGTGCCGTAGTGGCACAACGGGACAACCATGACATTGTGTAACAATGGAACAATGGGACAACCATGACATTGTGTAGCAGTGACACAATGGGACAACCATGACATTGTGCAGCAGTGGCAGATTGGGACATCAAGCATGTGCAACATGGTGCTGCACGATGAGGTGCAACATGATGATGAGATGCAACACAATGATAGGTGAAGGAGTCACCTTGGAGAATCAGTTGAAGCATCATGTCTTCAATTGATCTCATGTATCATCTTGTTAGAGATGATCTATGCTCTTATCTAGATAAGTCAAAGTGTTGACTTCTATTGTAAATGTACCATCTCTCTCTCTCTCTTTACTGAACTATTGAAGAACATATAAGAAGAATTGATCAAGGGTTTCCCCACATTGGGGTTTGTCCCTGGCTAGTGCCACATCTTGTTTCCTCTTATCTTCGCTTGTCTTCAACAATTTATGTTTATGTTCTATCTGCAATTTACCTTAATGATGATGTGATTGCTAATCTGGAAAATATATTGAGCTAACTGTGAAAATTTAAATAAATTTCTCTAAGCATAGAACATACATAAACTTAACAAGGGGCCAACTACAAAGAAGCTAGTCGAAGAAGTGCAGTAGGCTGCCATACATAGCACAAAAAACCTTGAAGTTTTGAAGATGGAGTTCAACGAACTTCGCCATAAAGTGGAGAAACTAGCTGAGTGACTCGAGGGCGAGTCACCATATTTGGGTTGGGGACCTGTTGGGATGGGGTCCCTGGGGTCAAATTTTGTTAGTAAAACCACTTTTTGTAATAGTTTTTGTGAAAGCATGTAAAGTCTTCGTGAAATGTGGAAGCAGAGCGTGAAGCTAAGTAAGAGTCAAAGGGGCATTGGTCCCTTGTATAGGTAGGTGATAGGATGGTTTTGAGATGCACCTAGGGTCCGCGGGCCATGGTATTGTAATGAAAACACTGTATATAGTGAGTCATAGCTAGTCTAAAGAAATATATTTTGATATAGAATCATTGTAAGGGCAAGGTGCTAAGGCAAGAAAAGTCTGTTTCCTGTACTTAGGCGAAAGGGGAAGGCTCCTGCAGCAGAGTGTGCAGAGACCTTGATAAGTTCGCACCTAAGTGCGCGGGCCCTTGCAACTAGGTGCGTAGGGATAAAAAGTTTGTATATGAACGTTTACATCTTAATAAATATTGTTTTGAGCCGAGTTTGTGCCTCTATGCCTTCATTATTTACTTCTGTTTAAGTTTATATATATTCGCTCTGTGATCTGTTTTATGTGAATTAATGCTTAATGTCTGCGAAATGGATGGATCTGTGAAGTTTAGGAAGAATAAGAATAATTAACCACCTTCGCGGAGCTCAGGAAGTTAAATAAATCTGTTGTAGTTAACTGCTCAGAAAGGATAGATCTGCGCGAAGGAAGATCTAGGTCATCAAGGCTTCAGAATATACAGTTTATTGCACGAAAGTAGTGAATATGTGTCTTTTATGCTTGTTAAGTACAACCATGTACCTTCGCGAATGTGTAAAGGTCATTTCGGTAGAGTTGCAATTGTTGACAGTCAGAAGGAATAGGTTTGCGTGAAGGCAGATCTAAGCTATAAGAACCTTAGGAAGACCATCATAGAGGCTTTTGGATGCAGAAACCTGGTTCTAGCATTCCCCCCAATATTGCTTCAAGTGAGACTGCAACCTGTGCTACGCGGACTATTGCTAAAAGGGCCAACAGTTAGGGTTTTTGTTGGTTGGCGCGAATAACTTTGAACCTAGGTCCCCCTTAAGCCAACAAGAAGTGCCAAAATCTAACAACCAATTTTCATAATGATGAGAAACATTACAAATAGGAAACACTTCATCTATCATACCTAATTCAGTCTATAAAACTTCATCAATCGTAACTGACTCAACTTGATTTTCTTCCTTCTTTGGGTTTTCAACAAACTTTTCTTTTCCAACAATATTTATTGAGATGCCCTGTTTTGTTGCAGTGCTAGAATTTGGATTTAGAATTCTTGCCTCTTGAATTTGATCTATAAGAACTCCCTTATTTCTTTCGTCAATGCGAGACTTCCTCCATACTTCTTCAGATAATAGAGCTCCCATAACAGAATCAATCTCTCTAAAGATTCAGTTGTGCTCAAACTGATAGAAGTCACAAAGTAATTCCAAGAGTCGGGGAATGAATATCCATATCCGACAACTGAAAAATAAGTCTATTAAATTAATTTAAGTGTTATACAACTTTAGTACGCTCCTTCATACAGAGGCTATACCACTGCCTCTTCAAATAGGTTCTATTGGTTAAGTACTTGGTCACATACAACGTTTTCAATTTTCCCCATAAACTTGTTGTTGAGGTTTCTTCAACAATGTTGAAGAGAACTTCATCTGCTAGGCACAACTTGATGGTACTGAGAGCTCAGGCATCCAAGTCTTCCCAATCCATCTAATGCTTTGTTGCACCAACAAATCCTGTACCTTCTACAATGAAAAATTGTCCTTACTGGTGAACTTATCCACCTCAAACTTAGCATTAGTCATTTTAGCCATTTTCTTCCTACACATGATCTTTTCAAGATTCCCTTATTTAATGACTGGGTTCTTTCAAAAATTCTGCTATGAGGGTTCCTCCCCTTTTTGCTTTTAGCTAGGGGTTTTCTCTTAAATTTCCTTGTGTTGGTTCACTAGGGTTTCCTCTTGGTTCTTTCAAAAATTCTACTACTAGGGTTAGCAATTTAAAATTTTGAATTCTGTTCCTTTTAATTTTTTTTTCCAGAATATCCAAAAAATTGTTTTTATTTTCTTCAAACAAAGAAACCATACTTTCCTTTTTATTTATTTATTCAAAAACCAGGGAGAAATATTTCCAGTAATTCTTTTGAAACCCTACGTTGTTTGCAAGAAACCTAGAACCTTAAACTTTTTTAATGAAATTCCTAAATTTTTTTATATATTATTACTCATTGAGTTTTAGGAAAGGTTTTTAAAATCAATAACTACCTAGCTACATTTTTGGGCAGACTATGCAGTTCTCTGCACAAGCAAATATGTAACTGCACAAGCAAATACACAAATCTTCCCTCTCTCTTTCTTGACTTCAATCTCATGACCTGGTCGTGGATTTTATTCCCTTGCTCATTTCTCTAACCTAAAAAAAATATTGCTACTCCTAGTGAAAATTGACGGTTGTCTGCAACCGACAGCGTTTCAGGGTTTCAGGAAACGATCCAAAACAATCCAGCAACACTTAGTCACAGCATATATTGGTGGCTTAACCTTATGTGTGGCTCTTAATAATATCTGCTCACAAAATGTTCCTCTGAAGACTTCAGTCAACATACAATCATGGTTTTTACATTCACGACCTTTTTTTAAACAAATTAATGGTTTGCCTTTAGTCAACAGACAGTCACGAACTCTTTAAAAAACAATATTACAACTTCCCTTTTAAAAAAAATTATGGCTTCACTGATTCTTCAGGTCCTCTTATGTGCGCTTCAAGATTAAACGATGACAAGCGCTTCAATTATAGTCACATTCCTCTGCTCTGATTGATTGCTCTTTTACAGGCTCCAGACAGAGTCACAACCCTCTCCAGAAACAATTCATATGGCTCGGTCTCTTTATGGTGGAAAGGTTCGAGCTTCAAATTTTACTCCAGGCTTCAAATTTTACCTTAAAATGTCCTCACGACCCTCACAATCTAGCTCTGATACCACTTGTTGGTATTTGAGCCCGTTAAAATTATATAAAAATAAGTAAGAAATGCACAGAAATTGGAAACTCAATCACACGATAAAACACAAGGAATTTATGTGGTAAAACCTAACAACATGTCAAGGAAACCTCCACGGTGCAAGGGATTGGAATTCTTATTGCCCAAGGTCCAAAATGAATTTCCAACCATTACATCCAGCCTCTTTGGAAATCATCATTTTTAACATGGAAAAACTTTGTTACATAGCTCCTTATGGTTACAAAACCATCTGAATGGTAAATTAATATAATTACAATTTTAACAATAATTGTTGTCATTCTTAACATGGGCGCAACAATGTTCTCTCAGTTACAACAACAAATCAAATGTGTAGTCGAAGGGTATTTAGGTTGGATAGAAGACTAGATGGTGTTGCTGTGAAGATGTTGGCACTCATTCATAAAGTGATGAGAGATTCTCCTCCCAACATTCTTGCTAAAGAAGATAAGCATGAAAGACAAATCTCATTCAAAACGTTCAAGTTCCATGATCACTCTAGCGCCCTTGCCTTCAATTTATCTCTTCTAAATAGTCATGCTATCTGTATTGTATGCTGATGTGTAATAATATTTCAAGTGGGACATTCTAAGGAACAATCAAAGAATAAAGGATTTGGATGTTAAAGACCAATGGTTTTCTAGACATGCAACTATTCTTGAGGAGGCTCTTAGATTGCAATCCTCAGGGAATCCATGCGGCAGAAATATCCCTCATTCACTACATCTTCGAGTTCCATGTGAAGGAAGGCCAAGATATCTATAGACAATGTTCTTAGACTCATCAATATTTATAAACGTAACTATAGGCAATTTTTTACGAAATTAACTCGTTACATGTAGCAAGGACTTCAAAGTTATTAGTTTGAAGGCCATGGTTCGATGGTTATTCAGAGGTTTTGGGTTTTGTGGTCCAATGTTTACTTATGGAGGTTTGGTCCCTACAAGTCTTGCAGTCCAATCTGAACCAATACTGTGTACGCTCGAGAGCTGCTCCAGGTTACATGTGGAGGTTTGGTCCTCACAAGTTTCGCGGTCCAATCCAAGGCAATACTATGTACACCTAAGAGCTACTCTAGGCACGATTTGTTCAGCTAAAAAAAAACGACTTCAATATTATTGTCAGAACAAAACATAAAATGCAATACCATTTGTACAAATTCTATGAAAGAATTAACAACCAAGGTTGAGGAGACTGAACATACAAGAGGTAAGGAAGCTACTTAATGGCACCAAATCAATATCTATGTTTACCAAAGCAAAGATGTGTCGTAGGAAGGAATTACATTGCAGGGTTTTGTGGTTGGAACTCAAATACCTTGAAAAAGTCGAGCATTGAATTCCAAGTGAAGATAGAAGCCAATGAAATAGGGTGACATTTTACAATGCAACACAAATTCAGTTGATACGTGGAAATGAGGATCAATGCCTAAAACTTGAATACCATATCACACCTATGTTGCTGAGACTCGTATTGATTCAAGTATTTTTTTTGGCTTCCTTGTTTATTAGATACATTATGTTATCACTCCATAATTTTTGAGGTTGCGTAAAAAATCACAGAGGTAACCACAGAACCACTTTGGGAAGTAGGAATCTAGCCCTTCCAGTTTCAGAGAGGGATCTCTCTTTATGATTTAGCTTTGTTTGAATGAAGGTATTAGGCTAGCTATTAAGTTCAGGTTTGGGTTTTTTGTGTTGTTGGGTTGAAACTGGGAAGAAAGGCCATTGGGAAAATGGACTCACAGATTTGGAATGATCACATACAAAGTTTACAAGCTAAACTTATAGAGTAGGTTAGGCAAATTCACTGGATCCTTTAAGATCTATGGTGTGAAGGAGAGGAAAATATTTAGAAATCCAATTAAAAACAAAGCAATTAAGAATTCTGATTTTAATCTTCAGTGGAAAACATAAAAATTATTCTTAAGCAAAAGTCAAAGTGTACATTCAAACAAATTCTGTTCTTTATCTTCTTAGAGTAATTCAGATTTTAGAATGACAAATGAGAATAAAAAGAAAACAATTTGACAAAGAGAAATGCACTTCACCAATAAAAATGACACAAGAATCCTGTAATGATTGCATTGTATTACTGAAAATTTGATCAATGGTGGTTTTGTGAGTTTCTTTACAATACAAGTCATTTTCTTCAAACAATTCCCAACCCTTCATAATTCGAATTATGAAGTACTTATAGAAAATAATACAAAATATCTTGATTATGAAAATCACGATAGGATCCTAAAATATCTAACAATTGATTACAAAAGTAGTACAAAAATTCAAACTACTGGAACCACTGACCCTATTTCTAAGGATGACTGTTGATCACTGAGCCTCCAAATTTTCTGCGCTGTTTGCCTTGCCATCGAAGATAAAAATTCCTCAAGTAATTCACACAACTTGTCCCATCTGTCTTCAGTAGGGATATAAAATTTAACTAATTTTATATAGGCCTCGTCGACATTTGTGTACTTTTGGAAAGTTGGTTTGATAATGAACAAATGTCTGAGCTCATGAATGATGAAGAAGTTGCAATGATGAACAAGTTGAAATCTAAGGCCTCCAGGAATGCTTTCCATGTTATATTCCCCTTTCTACCTGCAAATCTTGATTTATCTTGGGCAATAGTGGATATTTTCTCCTGGTACTTTGTCAAGCTCAGAAGTTTATCTTTCCAACCAAGGAATTTTGGTAGACCTTTCTTGTTTAGCACATGCATCTTTTTGTGAAATCTCTGTATGGTGGTTTCTAGACTTTGACACTTATTGTCAAGCTATAGCATAAGGTTCCTCTTGGTGTGCATCCTCCTCACTTCTAAAATAGTCTCTGTCCTGTCTTGATTCTTAGCTGCTCTAATTCTTCTCTGTTTTTGGAATTCAAGAATTTGATAAGTGCAGTTGCTTCCCCAGGTTTCTATCCTAAGTCTATTTTGATTTGCCTTACTACCTCCTTGGACCTCTGTATCAATTCTTGTTGCTAAAAAATAATTTGTATGGAAGACCATATTTATGTGATGGATTCACCGATTTCTGTCCACATGTTTCCTCTGGCTTGGGCTAGAGTTTGACCCATAACTGATTCACTCTGCAACTACTCAATTTTACAATTAAGCTGATGGGTTTTCTGCAACTCTGCGACATAAATTTATCAATTTTTAACTTCTGTTCTGATAGTGTCTTGAGCTGATCTTTTAATTTAACAATTTCTTGTCCCTGCTTGGATAGATCATCCTTGGATTTAACAAGTTCACTTGCAGAATCTGATGTCTGTGCTAGTGCTGAAGTTGATGTAGATTCTCTTGGGGTTGTGGTCGCTGAGATTGGGACTGTTGTAAGTGGAACTATGGCCAACTGTGCTACCTGCTCTTTCTCTTTGAGCAGTTTCTCCAGTTCTACTTCCATGTCCTTGATATCATTGTTTTGGTCAATAACTATTCGAAATATATCTTCTCTCTGCTTTTCCATCTCTCCAAATTCCTTAGACCGTGGATCTTTTGTGGTGGGCAATTTTAGTTATTCCCTTAATGTTGCTATATAAACATCCTTTCTTTTCACTAGCTCTTCTATTGCCTTTATATCTTTGGGATTATATCTCAGTTTGATCACCAAGTCTTCAAGTGACTTGATCCTAGTATCCTTGGCTAATGATGAAATCCTTTCCAACTTTAGTTGTGACTGTGTGTTTTTTAATGATACCTGCAATATGGAAGCGGACATGGCAACATTTGTTAGTGTAGAATACATCATTTCACTAGTTTGTTTGTGCATGTTCATTTGATCTATTGGATGGATTTTCTGTGTATCAACATTAAACACAGTTTCTTTGTAATCAACTGGTGTGCTTGGGGCTGACACTTTAGCTTCAAGGAAAGAAATTTGTATTTTACCCTTCTCCGTGTCAAACGCTGAAAGGAGCCTCTGCTGTGATGTAGTTGTCTGTTTCCAAAAATTTGTGTGTAGGTTGTGGCTTTCAAAATCTCATTCCTCTTTTTGATTGCCCTGTATTTGGAAAAATTATTAGGCTCAATAGTATCTTGAGCCAAGTCACCTGGTTGTGGTGTTTATGAAGGATCTTGTGAAATAGAGGAAGATGGAGAGCCTAGAAAAAAGTCCTCTTGTCTTATGCCTGCAAAGATGTCCTTTGATGTTGTTGAAGCTTGTTTACTTGACATGACTATAGTAGTCTGCCCTTCCTCCTCCTATATAAAGAATGGTATTGGATTCTTTATATAGATTAAAAACTGATTGGCTTCAATTTTTGTCACTGGAGAAGTCTCTTTTTCTCTGGTCCTTTTTTCATGCTTCTCTTGAGGGATTAGTGCCTGTGAAGTGGTTGTAGATAAAATGTGCTCATCTGCTTCCTGCAAGGTGTTTTCCTCCCACTGGTCTCAGTTTATGTATTGCTCGATCTCTAGACGAGTATGTGTGTAGGGAGTAGTATTTTGCTCCACCCTCATCTTTGAAATCATACCAAAAGGGTCATAAGACCAAGTGAAGCTCAGTTCAAAATTTATTTTCTTCAACAACAAATCTGCTTCTTTACCAGCTATTTTGGTGTTGCACACAAAAGGTCCTAAATGTGCTTTGATTTTAAACTGTGCTTTCTTCTTAACTACCAATAAATGCAAATAATCCATATTTATCCTTTTTTCTGGATGTATTCTAATGAGAACAGTCTCATGGGAACCAATTTTGGTAGCTTATAGGGTGGTATTTCAGACCCATAAAATTTGATCTCGGTGTAATTATGGTATAAATACCAGTCACCTGTCTTCACCTGGTCATTAGGATGAAAAACCTTCTTAATATCTGCTCCTATCCTAGGCTCCAAATCATTATGTAGCAGACATAACTATATACCAAAAATGATCAACATAATCTATGAAAGTGAACTCTGTGGAGTTTTTCCTAACCAGAGAGGTCCAATGTATCATTGATTGAACACTAACCTGCTCATCTATCTTCTGCAAAGTGAACGGAAACTTGTCTGCTTGATGAAAAATAAACATATGAACTAACACAACAGAATATTTGAAAGCTCCCTCTGTAGAAAAATTCATGAATTTCTCATGCATTGCCTCTGGAATAAATTCATTGTAATTAAAAACAACAAGTTTCTCACCAGTGATAAAAATTGACAGGAAGCCAACAATGGCCTCATCAACCCATTGATCAGAGTGATAATCAAGTAGGTATGAGATGATGCTGATGATCAATTTGGTTGCCTTAGGGAAAATAGGAGATGAATATGGAGGGTTTGTTTTAGGTAATTTGGCATCTTCAGGAAGAAAGATTTCAAATATTTTTGCTCTCTAAAGGAAGGCTAAATTTTTGTAGAGCTCTGTGAGAGAGTCGATTGATAGTGTCTTGGAAGACTCCAGAATTGTCACTTAAAGCATTTGAGATATGGCTTCGGCTGTGATGGTGAACAACATTTCACCATTTCGACTCATAATTTATTTTGGAAGGGTACATGGCTTAATTGACACCAAGAGACTAGCTCAGGGAAGTGATGGGTTTGTGGGAACATTAATTGAGGGAGGGTAGACTCCCATAGATTCAATTCATCACTTTGATCTAAGAATTTCTCCTTCAACCAACTATAAAGTTTGAACAAGTCGAATTCGCAGTTTGTTCCCGCAATTTTATATTGTAGATCAACTAGGGATAGATGATCTAGATCAATATGAGGGGGAAACATAGGATTTTCCTCTAATTTTTTTCCCTTGTCCTTAGGGGTTCTACTCTTAGGAGGCATTATCGATCTTGAAAATTAAAATTAGGGGGACGATGACACTGAGATTCCCTGGAAAATGAAGTTTGCAGCAGAACGCTGGAGTGGGGTCATCGATAGTGATTGGATCCTTGTTGCTAGGCAACTGTCTGGTTACTACAACAATGTGGAGGATTGAAAGTTTGTAAAGGTAGTGAAAAATAGGAGAAGGAAAGGAATTTGCGTTTAACCATGCTTGATATGGTAATTTTAAGTTACCGTTTGCTTTTACCATTGCAGGGAGTAGATCCGTTGCATAGGGAGTGAGAGAAATTAATTGGCGTTATAGTTTGTTGACGTGGGTAGGGGAGTTCCAGATGGTGGCCTTTCATTGGGAGTGAGAAGGATTCTCGGGATAGGTTAAACGGAAGGGAAGGTTGTGGGAGTGGGGTCCGCGATGCTAAGGTGGCGGTTAATGAGTGGGGTTGAGAAGGGTGTCATGGCAGATAGGGACTGGCGAAGGAGCGAGCGGTCAACACTGCATGAATTTTTGGGCGGGAGGGGGGGGGGGGAAAAATGATGTGGGGATGACACGTAGCGGGCCTTTTGAACTGTGCCCCTAGATAAATTGGAATGGAGCTCGGGGGGATCAAAAACACTTCTCGCCATTGATCTAGGCGGGGAAGATCTCGATTGTTGATTTGTGCAGTTAATAATCCCATCAATAGAACTGATATTCCGGCCTCCGAAATTTATTACAACCTTTGAAATGTTAATGAATAACATATGATCAATTTATTCAAAATCAAATTAACTAATTTAAATCAAATTAATCAATTCTAGGGTGCATTTGATTTTACAAGCCCATTTATTCATTTTTCTAAGGTTTTTTGATTATTTTTTCTATGTTAGTTAACCATGATTAAATGGTGTGATTAACTGCACTAATAAATCTCAATTACGATTAAACTGTGTGATTATTTATTCACTCACCTAATTAAATTTATTTTCAGACTAATCAGGTTTAAAAAATGTGATTAGACTAACTATTTCTAATTCTCGTATTCACAATGTGGCATTTAAACAAATTGCACACTTTATTTACAAAGTTTCTGCACTAGGCTTTCATGCAATTTTGATTTTTCTTGGTGGCAATTAGACTTGCTCACCTAGGGGGGCATCTTCAAATAATTTTTCTCTTTTTGTTTTTCTTTTATTTTCTTTCATTTATTTCTTTATTCTATTTTTTTTGTCCCCTACAATTTATTTTTCTTTTCTTTCTTTTTCTATATATATATTTTTTCATTTTATTTTGGAATTAAATTTCAAACATGAAACATTATTTACATTTTTTCACACATAAATCATCAGGTCAAAACAACTCATCCTATGAAATATATGACCCAACAATGGCTCCAACTGGGGATGGAATCCTCCCTGTGAGGTGCCAAAGAACATTGTAGATCAATAGCATTATCCATTGGGCGAGTTTAAGAAAAAATCTTTTTGGTGAATTGTTATGCCTATGTATTATTCATACATATGGTAACAAATTATCAGAAGGACAGGGCCTTCTCTGTGGGCTTCAACTTCTGCTAAGAGTCACCTGTACTATTTCAATATAAAAGCAAAATGATATTTTACAATGTTGAGGAATGAATTGATCTAATTTGGTGGGAAATAATTCTTTAACTGTCTTCCATTCACTGGTCCACCTGGAAACTCTTCTCCTTTCAAATTTGACAGAAGGAATGCATTGTTACCTCTGAAAGCGTCAGTCTTAAAAGGTACTTTCCATAAGTTGTCAAATTTACCATGTTTTCCCTTATCCTCATTTCTGGAGTCCCATTTCAAAACAAGACCATTGAATTGAAAATCATTAGTTCTAGCCCTTCTATCATAAATCCTTTTAATATTTTCTTGGATGACTTGAGTTTTATGATAGACTTCCTCCTTTGACTGTTGTAGCTGAATAGTTTGGTTTATCATTCTTTTCATATCATTGGTCTCCACTTGTGTTTCCTGCAAAATTTCGAGCACTGGAATTCCCAAAGAAGTTGGGAAAATTGCATATGTCCCATACACTATCTGGAATGATGACATTCCAATGGACTTCTTGGTAGTAACTCGATCAACCCATAATGCGTTGATTAATTTCTCGTGCCATGACTTCTTTTTCTCTTGCAATAATTTCTTGATAATGTTAACCAAACTCTTGTTTGAGGACTTAGATAACACATTACCCTGGGGGTAATAAGAAGTAGAGTGCACTAATTTATATTTCCTTCCAGAAATTGGGTAATAACGGTATGAGTGGCTTGTCTAGTGGGAATGGCTTCTATCCATTTAGTAAAGTAGTGTGTTGCTGTCAAAATTCATTTGTGTTGGATTGAGGAACTGGGTTGGATTTCACCAATGAAGGCTAAAGCCCATTGTTGAAAAGGGAATTCGACTGAAATTGATTTAATGGTAAAGGTAACAACTTTATTTTTCTTTCAAATATTTGGCAGTAATGGTAGGAGGTTACCTTTTTATGTACATCAGAGAATAGGATTAGGCCAGTAAAAGCCAACTCTAAGGATTTTGTTGGCTGTATATTTCCAGTATAGATGGCCACCACAGCCTCCCTAATGAAATTCCTGTAGGACCCTCTCTGATTCATCTTTCAACAAACACTTTAGTAACATCCCTCCAACATCTTTCCAATATAAATTCTTGTTAAGAATACATAATTTCAAATATTTCATTTTAAGGAACCTTGCTTTGGTTTTTGTTAAATTAGGAGGAGCATTTAAGTTATGTAAGACAAAAACTATGTCTACATACCATGGTGATGTGTTGAAAACTTCTGAGATCGGTGGAGTCGTCTGCTCTTCCTATTCATCTAATTCTGCAATAAAATTGATGTCTAACACATTATAATTAGACTCTGTCATGAGTTTTTCTAACCCTTGACCCTTGATAAGCATAGTTGGTCTGATTTCAATATCATATTCCAGAATGGTGGCAATCCATTTGTCCCTTCTTCCATGTGCATTTGTTTGAGTGAGTATGTCCTTGCCAACTGCACTGGGGACAAAAGTAATGTGTGAATGCAAAATATAAATTGTGAAATATTTAAGTACCTTTACCAATGCAAATGCTTGTTTTTGCATGATGTTATATTTCAGCGATGCGTCTCTCAATGCTCTATTGAAAAAGGCAATTGGTTGTTCATGTCCTTCAACATTCTTCTGTAACAACACAACTGCTATTTACAAAAGAGAATGTCATGAAATCTTTTGTAAAATCAAGAATTATTAAAATGGGTGTAGTTGTTAAATCTTTCTTGACCTTAGTGAAAGAATCATTTACATCATTATGCCATTTGATTTCAGTATCCTTCTTTGACATGTTAGTTATTGCTTTTAAGATTTCAACCAAATTGGGTATAAATCTCCGAAGGAAGTTTATTTTTCCAATAAAGGATTGGACTTCTTTTTTGTTCCTAAGGGGATCTATTTTCAATATTGCTTCCACTCTTCTAGGGTTATGAGATCCTTTGAGATGATATGTCCTAGCAGTTTTCCCTCTTCTAAGTCAAATAAAATTTTCTTAGGGTGAAGAGAGATACCAATTTTTCCACATTTTTTGAAAACTCTCCTTAAATGGAGAAAATGCTCCTCATCTGTCTTTGAGAAGACAATGATATCATCTAAATAAGTGACTATAAACCTACCTAATTCATTTGCAAAGGAAAAATTCGTTGCTCTTTGGAATGTAGCACCAACATTCATTTGACCGAAAGGCATTTTCAAATACATGAAAGTGCCCCAGGGTGTTGCAAATGTTGTTTTCTCTTGGTCACCTAGATGTACTAGAACTTTGTTGTAACCATAAAATCCATCTAGTAAGGAAATTCTTGCTGATCCAACTACCTTTCTGTAGGATGTGGTCCATTTTGGGCAAAGGATAGTTGTCTTTCAAAGAAGCTTTATTGAGATTTCTAAAATAATAACATAGTCTAATCTCCCTAGTCTTTTTCCTAGTAGGAACTAAGTTTGATACCCATTTTGGAAATTGTAGGGGTACAATGATTTTGGCATCATACAACTTTTTAACTACTTTCTCAATTAGGGGAAAAGGCATTGGGTTGATCCTTCTGAGTTTTTGTTTAAAAGGTTTATGGTCCTCTTTTATAGGAATTTTATGTTGGATAATGTTGGTGCCATAGGACTTTAAATCCTCATAACTCCAGGGAAATACATCTATGAATTCCTTGAAAATATCTATATACTTCTGCTTTTCAGCAGAAGGGAAATATTTGGACAATTTAACTATTTTAGGCTTTTCTTTGGTTCCTATGTTACATTCTTCCACATCGGCTACAGTAGGTTCTATTTTAGGTTTTTTAGCCACATTATTAAAATCAAATAACCCTTACAAGGGAACTAACCCTCTAGGCAAAACATTATCCTTCAACTGCAAAATTTCTGACTCTTCTTGATCTTTATCTAATTCATTCAATTCTACTTTATTTATCATCTTATGTACATTATTATCTACATCACAATCTATGTCTATATTGGGACACTCGAATTCATCCTTTGACTGCAATTTTTTTCAATCTGTTCATTATTACCAAAGACTTGCCAGTACTTGATATTATCCGGGACAACTGGTCTGTTTTTAAATTCAACTGGTGCCTTGGGCGATAAGGTATTTTTCAAGTACTAGCTGAAGTAGGCAGACCATTAGCTATGATATTTTGACCTCTTTGAACTACAAAATATCTCATACTCAAAAAAACTTTCAAGGAAATCTAGAACAACATTCCTATAAGCCCTCAATCTTGGATGCTTAGTTGAATATTCCCCTTTGATTTATTTAATTATGAGTTTATGAGTTTAGAATCTCCATGAACTGAAATTCTTTTGGCACCTAATCTTTTCAAAAGCTACAATCCTAGGATTAATGCTTCATACTCACCTATATTATTGCTACATTAAAAGTTAAGTTTATATGAATGTCCTTCGGCTTTTCTAGTTTGTGAATTGAAAACCCACACACTTTCTCCTGATCCTTCCTTGCTTACAACCCCATCAAAATCCATGTTCCATAAAGGCTCATTTTCTTGATACATTTTTACAATCTCTGTTTTGTTTTCTTCCATCTCACACAAATCAATTTCTAGGTTAGGGATTTTTCGTTATATACCTCCATTATTATACAAGATAAAAGAGTCTAGGTCTGAATGGACTGAATACATGGGATGGTTGTCTGGTCTATCTTGACTGCTAACCATGTATTTCATTAGGGTTTCTCTGTAAAGTCTCCTAGGCTAACCAAAAATAGGTATGGTAGCATAACTCATATCCATTTGTAGGGTGCCTTGCAGCTTTCCCCCCATGATCTAGAAAGTAGCATTCCATACTTTGGGGGTATGTCTGCCACTACGATATCCATAACTGTGCTTCTAGCAAGGTATTTGAGCTAGGGTGACACAAAGGTCTTTAATGAGACCAAGCCACCTTACCTTGATAGAATCAAATGAATACAAATATTTATATGGCCTAATAATGTCAAGATTCAATTTCTCCATTATGGCTCGGGGCATTAAATTGTGTGAGGCACCATAGTTGAGCATGACATTGTGAAGAATTTTATCAAGGATATTGAGACTTACAGAGAAAGGAGGAACATTTCCATCTTAGGGTTTACCTTCTACCTCTGGACCAAACAACAGTTCAGGCTTGTCATCAATGAGGTTTACAATATCTATTCCTTCTCCTATTTTTAACTCTTTCATTACTTGAGTCCTGTATGCATTCTTATTCATCAATTCAGTGAGGGGGATTGAAATTTTGACTTTAGCCAATTCATTTTGTATGCTGAAAGAATTTTGTGGTTTCTCTGTTTCCTTGATGTTCTGATCCTATTTTTTAAGATTTTCCTTTTGAGCATCTTCTTTGGATTGACTAGAGGAAGGAACATCTTTAATTTGACTAGAAGAAGGGATATCAGTCTGAGTTTTCTTTGGTTGATTATCAACAATGTTTTTGGAAGGAGTATTAGAGATTTTCTTCGGAGGAGTATCAACCATTTTTCTACTCCTGAGGTTATATTGCCTTTGAACTTCCATTATGGAATTCTGATAACCTTGTTTGTATTCTTCAGACTCTAATGGAATTGTTTCTGGTTGTGAAAGAAGAAATTGATCTTTCTCTTCTTTGGTAAAAAAGATGTGATCAATTTCTATCTCCCCATATAAATTAATTTGATTTTCCTCCAAATATTTTTCTGGTTCCACTTCCTCTTCAACATAGTTTTCCTGGAAAAGAGGCCTAAGTTGCTGATCATTAGGGCCCCTTTGTTCCCTTTGTTTGATCAGAGGTGGATTTCTCCAGAGATTCTGATTTCTATTTTGAGAATTTTCTTGGTTATCCCTAGGAGGGGTTCTATCAACCACTGTCATTCTTCCATCATTATTTCCATGGTTTTGACTAGGTTATATAGTTTTAAGTATGATGAAGAGGAGGAAGATTCCTCCTTAATGGTAGCCCTTCTTTAAGTTTTAATCTTGGCATTTTTGACTAATAAATTAGCTTATATTTTGACAGCGTTACTTTGCATTTCTTCAAGTGTGGTAGGGTATATTTCTCTTAATTGGTAGGCCATGTCAACATCAAATCCTTCAGGGAAATGAATGAGGGATAACCCTAGTAGGGGTTTTATAGAAGTTGGAATGGCATTATAGACTCGATTAAACCTATCACAATATTCTTCAACAGTTTCACTAGGCCCTCTTTTTAGAGTTTTATATTCATTTAAAACTTGGAGGGGATTCTTTTTAGTTTCCCATCTATTGAGGAAAGACTGATGAAAGGTAGCAAGGTCATTTATGGTAGATGCTGGTAAATATTTAAACCATTTTCATACCTGTCCATTAAGGCTATGGGAAAAAAGCCTCATCTTCACATCATCTTCATCAACCTCCTGAAGGTTAAATTAGTCATTCATTTTATCTACATGTTGTTGTTAAGTGATGGCCCCAGTTCCATCAAACTGAGGAATCCTACTTTGATAGTCTTGAGGCATGTTATATAATTGGCCAAGAAAAATCAGGGGAGCATATCGAGCTGCCATGACTGGTATATCGGGATGAACAACAGATGAACCTGTGTGAGGTGTAGAAGTGGAAGGGATTAAGACATTTTGAATTACAGTTTGTGATGTTGATGGAGAGGTAGTGGAAATTGTTGAGGAGATGGAACTAGTGGAAATATGATGTAAAGATTGTGTGATGGGAGAAGAAACAGAGAATGATAGGGATGAAAGTTCAACTGATTGTTGGATGTAGGCTTTGTGGCTAGCTTGGTCTAGGTCTGTCACTAGGTCTTCTATTTTTTTCAAGCTACTGGAGAGCTTGTTTGTCAAAATCTTGGTATACAGACTAATGTTCAGATATGTATGGTCTTAATGGCGACTCATCAATGACAATTTCAGCTGCAAAGATTCCAGACTTGGTTCTAAAGAAACTAAGTTCAAAGGGTAGATCAAATTGAATATTTTCTATGGTAACAAATCTCTCTGGAAAAGAATTGGCTCTAGGTAGAGGACTGTTACTCCCTTGAATTTCGGTCAAGATTTTATTCCTTATCAATTTCTTAGGATTATCTAGGATATTGGGAGGATTCAAGTTTGGATGTGCTCTGATATGAATTCTTTTAGGAGCCAGATCTATATAGTATTAAACATACAATTTCAAATATGTACAAATTTTACAACCTTAAAACATTTATTTCTAAAAAATAAATCTTAAATGTTGCTGAAATAAAGTTTTTGAACCAGGGAAATAAAATTTCAAATCAAGATATGTTCGTCCCTAGTGGAGTCACTAGGATGTTATGACTCCGTAATTTTTGAGGCTGCGTAAAAAATCACAGAGGTAACCACATAACTACTTTGGAAACTAGGAATCTCTCCCTTCCATTTTCAGAGAGGGATCTCTGTTTATGATTTAACTTTGTTTGAGTGGAGGTCTTAGGATAGCTATTAAGTTCAGGCTTGGGTTTTTTGTGTTGATGGGTTGAAACTGGGAAGAAAGGCCATTGGGAAAATGGAGCCACAGGTTTGGAATGATCAAATACAAAGTTTACGAATTAAACTTACAGTGCAGGTTAGGAAAATTCACTAAATCTTTTAAGATCTATGGTGTGAAGGAGAGGAAAAGATTTACAAATCTAATTAAAAATAGAGAAATTAAGAATTCTGATTTTAATCTTCAGTGGAAAACATAAAAATTATTTTGAAGCCAGAGACAAAGTGTACATTCAAACAAATTATGTTCTTTATATTCTTAGAATAATTTAGAATTTAGAATGACACATGAGAATAAAAAGAAAACAAATTGACAAAGAGAGATGCACTTCATCAATAAAAATAACACAAGAATCATGTAATGATTGCACTATATTACTTAAAATCTGATCAATGGTGGCTCTGTGAGCTGCTTTACAATACAAGTCCTTTTCTTCAAACAAGTCCCAACCCTTCATAATTCGAATTATGAAGTACTTATAGAAAATATTACAAAATATCTTGATCATGAAAATCACGATAGGATCCTAAAATATCTAACCACTAATTACAAAAGTAGTTCACAAATTTAGGAATCTTCAAACTGTTGGAACCGCTGGCCCTATTTCTGAGGATCACTGTTGATGACTGAGCCTCCAAATTTTCTGCGTTGTTTGTCTTTCCGTCGAAGATAAAAATTACTGACGTATTAACACAGTTTCTCCCATCTGTCTTCAGTATGGATATAAAATTTAACTAATTTTCTATAGGCCTCATTGACATCTATGTACTTCTGGAAAGTTGGTTTGATAATGAACAAATGTCTGAGCTCATGGCCGACGAACAAGTCGAAATCTAAGGTCTCCAGGAATGCTTTCCCTGTTATGCACCCCTTTATACTTGCAAATCTTGACTTATCTTGGGCAATAGTGGGTATTTTCTCCTGGTACTCTGTCGAGCTCACAAGTTTATCTTCCATACCAATCAATTTTGGTAGATCTTTCTTGTTCAACACCTACATATTTTTGTGAAATATCTATATGCTGGTTTCTAGACTTTGACACTTATTGTCAAGCTGTAGCATAAGGTTCCTCTTGGTGTGCATCCTCCTCACTTCTAAAATAGTTTATGCCCTGTCTTGAATTCTCAGCTTCTCTAATTCTTCTCTATTTTTGGAATTCAAGAATTTGATAAGTGATGTTGCTCCCCCAAGTTTCTGTCCTATGTCTCTTTTGATTTTCCTTACTACCTCCTTGGACCTCTGTATCAATCCTTGTTGCTAAAAAATAATCTGAATGGAAGGCCATATTTCTGTGATGGCTTCACCGATTTCTGTCCATATGTTTTCTTTGGATTTTTCCAGAGTTTGATCCATAATTGATTCACTCTGCAACTGCTCAATTTTAAGATTAAGATGATGGGTTTTCTCCAATTCTGCCACATAAAAATGATCAAATTTTAACTTCTATTCTAACAATGTCTTGAGTCGAGCTTTAAAATTAACAATTTATTTTCTTGAATGGATAGATCATCCATGGATTTAACAAGTTCACTTGCAGAATCTGATGCTTGTGTTGGTGCTGAAGTTGATGTAGATGCTCCTGGGGTTGTGGTCGCTAAGATTGGGACTGCTGTAAGTGGAACTATGGCCAACTATGCTACCTGCTCTTTCTCTTTGAGCAGTTTCTCCAATTCTACTTCCATGTCCCTAATTTGATAGTTTTGTTCAATAAATATTCAAAATATATCTTCTTTCTTCTTTTCCATCTCTCCGACTTCCTTAGCTGTGGATCTTATATGGTGGGAAGTTTTAGTTGTTTCCTTAATGCTGTTATATCAACATCCTTTATTTTCACTAGCTCTTCTACTACCTTTACATCTTTGGGATTATATCCTAGTTTGATCACCAAGTCTTCAAGAGACTTGATCTTTGTATCCTTGGCTAAGGATGAAATCCTTTCCAACTTTAGCTGTGACTGTGTGTTGTTTAATGATACTTGAAATCTCGAAGCATACATGGTAGCATTTGTTAGTGTAGAATACATCATTTCACTAGTTTGTTTGTGCATGTCCATTTTATCTATTGGATGAATTTGCTGTGTATCAAAACTAAACACATATTCTTTGTAATCTGCTGGTGTCCTCGGGGTTGGCACTTTAGCTTCAAGGAATGCAATTTGCATTTTACCCTTCTCCATGTCAAATGCTGAAAGGAGACTGTGCTGTGATGTAACTGTCTATTTCCAGAATTGTGTGTATGTTGTGGCTTTCAACATCTCATTCCTCTTTTTGATTGCCTTGTATTTGGAAAAATATTAGGCTCATCAATATCTTGAGCCAAGTCACCCGTTTGTGGTGTTTCTAGAGGATCTTGTGAAACAGAGGAAGATGGGGAGCCTAGAAAAACGTCCTCTTGTCTTATGCCTGCAAATGTCTTTAGATGTTGTTGAAGCATGTTTACCTGAGATGACTATAATAGTCTGCCCTTCCTCCTCCTATATAAAGACTGGATGTGGATTCTTTTTAGGCTTCTTTGTATAGATTAAAAACTGATTGGCTTCAATTTCTATCACTGGAGAAGACTCTTCTTCTCTGGGCCTTTTGTCATGCTTCTCTTGAGGGATTGGTGTCTGTCAGGTGGTTGTAGATAAAATTCGCTCCTCTTCTTCTTGTAAGGTGTTTTCCAACCACTGGTCTCAATTCATTTATTGCTCGATCTCTGGCCGAGGAGTATGTGTGTAGGGAGTAGTCTTTTTCTCCACCCTCAGCTTTGAAATCATACCAAAAGGGTCATAAGACCAAGTGAAGCTCAATTTTAAATTTAGTTGCTTCAACCACAAATTTGCTTCTTTACCATCTGTTCTAGTATTGCACATAAAAGGTCCTACCCTTGCTTTGATTTTAAATTGTGCCTTCTTCTTAGCTACCACAAAGTGCATGTCATCCATATGTATCATTTGTCTGATGTATTCTAATGAGAATAGTCTCATGGAAACAAATTTTGGTAGCCTATAGGGTGGAAATTCACACCCATGGACTTTGATCTCATTGTAATTATGGTATAAATACCAGTCACCTGTCTTCACTTGGTCACTAAGATGAAAAACCTTCTTAATATTTGCTCCTATTTTAGGATCCAAATCACTACGTAGCAGACAAATCACTGTATACAAAAACTGATCAACATAATCTGTGAAAGTGAACTCTGTGGAGTTTTTCCTAACTAGAGAGGTCCAATGTATCACTGATTGAGCACTAACTTGCTCATCCATCTTCTGCAAAGTGAAGGGAAACCTGTCTTCTTAATGATAAATAAATATATAAACTAACAGAACATAATATTTGAAATCTCCCTCTGTAGGAAACTTCATGAATTTCTCATGCATTGCCTCTGCAATAAATTCACTATAACTAAAAACAGCAGGGTTCTCACCAGTTGTAAAAATTGACATGAAGCCAACAATGGCCTCATCAACCCACTTATCAGAGTGGCCTCATCAACCCACTTATCAGAGTGATAACCACGTGTAGGTATGAGATGATGCTGATGATATGGTTGGTTACCTCAGGGAACATAGAAGATGAGTATGGATGATTTGTTTTAGGTAATTGGGCATCTTCAAGAAGAAATATTTCAAATATTTTCGCTCTCTGAGAGAAGGTTAAATTTTTGTAGAGCTTTGTGAGAGTCTACTGATATTGGCTTGGAAGAATTTGGAATTTTAACTTGGAGCATTTGAGATATGGCTTCAGCTGTGATGGTGAACATAATTTCACCATTTCGACTCATAATTGCTTTTTGGGAGGGTAGATAGCTTAATTGACACCAGGAGACTAGCTCAGGGAAGTGATGGGTTTGTGGGAACATGAATTGAGGGAGGGTAGACTCCCATAGATTCAATTCATCACTTTGGTCTAAGAATTTTTGCTTCAACAAACTGTGAATTTGAAACAAGTCAAATTCACAGTTTGTTTCAACAATTTTATATTGTAGATCAAGTAGGGGTAGATGATCCAGATCAATAGGAGGGGGTAGCATAGGATTTTCCTCTAATTTATTTCTCTTTTCCTTAGGGGTTCTACTCTTAGGAGGCATTGCCGATCTTGAAAATTAAAATCAGGGGGGCAACGACACTGAGATTACCTGGAAAAGGAAGCTAGTTGCAAAGTGTTGGAGTGGGGTCTTCGATAACGATTGGATCACTGTCGTTGGGCAATTGTATGGTTACTGCGACAATGCAGAGTATTGAAAGTTTGTATAGGTTGTGCAAAATAGACAAAAGAAATTAATTTTTTGTTTAACCATGCTTAATGAGTTAATTTTTAAATTACCATTTGTTTTTATCATTTGGATTTTACTTTTTGGCTTTTACCATTATAGGGAGCAGATCCGTTGCAAAGGGAGCGGGGGAAATTAATTGGCGTAAGAGTTTGCTGACTCGGGAAAGGGAGTGCTAGATTGCGGCCTTTCATTGGAAGTGAGAAGGATTCTCGGGACAGGTTAAATGGAAGGGAAGGTTGTGGGAGTGGGGTCTGCGATGTTGAGGTGGCGGACAATGAGTGGCGTTGAGAAGGGTGTCATGGAACATAGGGATTGGTGGTCAACACTGCATGAATTTTCAGGGGGGGTGATGAGTGAAAATGTGAGGGGGGTCCAAAATGATGTGGGGTGACATGTAGAGAGTCTTTTGGACCCCCCACCCCCATGGATAAAGTGGAATCATGTTAATAGAACTAATATGTCGGCCTCCGAAATTTATTACAACCTTTGAAATGTTAAGGAATACTATACACTATTACAATTAATTAATCACGTTTAAACACATGATCAATTTATTCAAAATAAAATTAACTAATTTAAATCAAATTAATCAAATCTAGAACGCAATTGATTTTGTAAGCCCATTTATTCCTTTTTCTAAGGTTTTTTTTTATTATTTTTTCTATGTCAGTTAACCATTATTAAATGGCGTGATCAATTGCACTAATCAAGCTCAATCACGATTAAACTGTGTGATTGATTTATTCACTTACCTAATTAAATTTATTTTTAGACTAATCATGTTGAAACAATGTGATTAGACTAACTATTTCTAATTCTCCTATTCACAACGTGGCGTTTAAACACGCTGCACAATTTATTTACAAAAATTCCTATATTAGGCTTTCTTGCAATTTTGATTTTTCTTGGTGGCATCTAGACTTGCTCACTTAGGGGGACATTTTCAAATAATTATTCTCTTTTTTTTCTTTTCTTTCCTTTTCTTTCATTTCTTTCTTTATTATATTTTTTCTGCCCCCTACAATTTATTTTTCTTTTCTTTCTTTTTCTATATATATATTTTCATTTTCTTTTGGAAATACATTTCAAACATGAAACATTATTTACATTTTTTCACATATAAATCATTAGGTCAAAACAGCTCATCTTATGAAAGATAGGACCCTAACACCTTGCTTTGATTTTATGGGGCATGAAACTTCAATAAACATTTTGTTTAACTCTCGTTTAAGAATGTGAAGAAATAATATAGGTGTCCTCTAATTGCTAGACGAAATAGTATTTTTCACCAGAATTCGACAATAAAATTTCAAGCAAGATTGTAGTTTTTTTTTTGTTTAAAATACATTTTTGAATGCATAAATGGATTCAACACCTTGAAAATCCTCTAGGCACTCAAATTCTAAATTTAAGGAACTTAAACTCAAGTTTTTAAAAATTGCTGCTAGATTTTAGTTAAAATTAACACACTTATATCAAATTGATGACAATTCAATTTTGGTAATAAGGGAATTGAGGAATTGAGAAATAAATTAGTTTATAACATTTGAAAAACCAATTAGGCATGCGTTATGTAGATTTTCTTATATTGTTAGAGGTGATTTTAGAAAAAATATTTTTAAGAGTGTTTCCAAAAAATAAAGTTAAAGTAAATAAAAAAAGAAAATATTAAGATATTGTTGAGGTCTAAACATTTATATAAGAAGTATGTTAAAGTATTAAGTGGTTTATTTTAAGTATAGTAAGTATAAGTGGGTTGAGGTGGCTTGACAAGATATTTGGGAGGTGGGTCTTGCAATCTTTCCATCTAGGTGCAAATCCCCAATGAGACTTTGCCCCATTATGATAAGGCTACAAGAGCAGGCACCCCCATGAGTGGGAACCCCTTGATTAGTATCTATAGATGTCTTAGCCCTTTCTAAATTATAAGTTACTTGGTAGGCACTGACTTGTAGGTTGTTGGCACTAACTTAGCTTTTATAGTGGTAGCCAATCAAATTTGAACTTGGGCCTCACTTAAGTAATTAGTCAATACCAACTCTAAATTTAAAAAAATATCTATAGTAAATATGTATCCAAATTTACATTATAAAAGGTTAAATTTATTGAAAACAAAATGGGGTTTAATAATGAGAAAATATAAATATTTCCTAAAACATTAAAAATGTTGTTCAATACTACTTAAAATAAAAGGGACACTAGTAAGGAAAGAGATTACTATATTTACTACTCATGTTGTATGCAATTTTATGTTAGTACCAAATTAGCTAAACACTTATTATTATCGAGTAAAATATAATTGAAAAATTAGACTTTTGGAGCGAGACAAACATAACTTAAAAATTAGACTTTTGGATCAAGAAACAATATGACTTAAGCAATGTAATCAAACATTGGAAATTGTACTTTCATATCATGATTTACTATTAGATTATTATGGAGCAATGATAGTGACATAATTTTGCTCTCACCTGGATGGAAATATTGGGGAATTTTATCTTAAACATGAAGAAGAAGATTTTGTCATTATCCTATAAGAAGAAGAAGATAACATTGCACGAGATAACATTAGAACCAAATTCAATAAAACCTGAAGACTTCAAATAAATCTCAATGCTGATCTTTCTAGATAATTAGAAGTCAATAAAAATGGTGCTAAAAGAATTTGACAAGATTGTCACTAACAAATACCAATATATTTCTTTCCTAAAAGAGTAAAGCAAAAAATTACCTTCACAAATCAATAAGCCAAAGGATAAATACAATAAAAAAATAGAATAAGAGAATCAAGATTTTGAGAAGAAGTTATCAAGGAAAGACGAAGAAAATTATTCGCAGAAGAAGCTTAATCATAAATTTCTTGAGCAAATCAAAAGCTTAAATGTTGGGAAGTTCGAGAGTAATAAACCTAAAATTAAATTTGACATGTCTGAATATGATGAATAACGTTTCCATACAGGGAATCATAATCAGAGTTTGCTTGCACAAATCAAAATGTTGAAGGATGAAAATAAAATAAACAAGCGAAGATTGATTAACATGTTGATAAGAAACCACTTACCAACAAAGAAAAAATGATTTTTCTAGTTGTAGGTATATCATCAAATGTTGAAGTACAAACTTTTAGATACCTAAAATGAGGGATTGTGGTGTATTCTAAATATTATTGTTATTATTATTCATTTAGAAGAAATATGAAGAGACATAGGTGAATAGGAATAGTCATCATACCTCTTGGAAGATGAAACCAAAGGTCATATGTCAATGGATTTATGTATCTCACATCAGTGAAATTCATTCAAGCCTAGAGTTATTAAAGGCTTATCAAAGGTATGAAAGCCCATTGATTTTATGGAAACCATTATTATTGCATATTGATTCTTCATAACATGGCCTAGAAGGATGAATTCATGGTATGGAGGTGGTCTTCCAATTTCATGGTCATGTGCCATCTTGTGGATTATTTTATTCGTGACGTATAGGGTTGGCATAGTTCTTCTCATAATTGCTTGCAGTGGATCACATAGGCAAGACAAGCTTTCTCCTATACAAAACCTTAGATTATGATAATCCTCAATAGTTTATTATATGCTTGAGCTATGATTAGGAGTGATATAGCATTAAGGATGCAACTCAACTAGATCTTTAATTCATGATTTTCTTAGGAGTTTATACCAAAGTCATCTCAACCCACCCAACCACACAGAATAGTGATATAACAATAGGACATGCCCTTGACCAATCAACACTATTCACATCCTTAATTTTAGAGTCTTGTTGTGGTATCTATATCAGAGCTATCTTGACTTACTCCATTTGTGATTAGGGAGGCTATGAGCAAGCAATTGGGAATATATATTGAAATTGATGTGAAGGAGGGTGATTTTGTATCTTTTAAGAGAAGTGTATTTGGCATTATATTTTTGAGGTCATAATTTTTATTTATGAAAATGCATTCTCTTATCTTAATCTGTTGATGTGGTACTTAGTGGAAAAGAAAATGATCTAGAATTGTTAAGAAATATTGAGCACACTCTTGTCTTCAATGATCTTTGGGATGATGTTTGTGATGGAGATATTTCACTTATTAAACCTATAGTAGATAAATTTACTTTAACATGGATGAATAAAGACGAGAAAGCATATTGGTTGTTGTTTTCGTAAATAAAGAGGCGATTTATCTATAAAATATCAAATATTCTTGGGGTGCTTTGAAGAAGTTTAAATATTTGAATGATTTATATTTTCAAAATTTGAGATATTTCAATTGCAGTTGAAGTTATGAACGTAGAGTTAAAGGATGATTATCCCATGGCATCAACATTCAAAATTGAAGCCATCATGCATGATATTGATGTTGTTGGTGTGAGATATACATTTCTCTCATAGTCTTCATCAACACCCTCAACCCCACATTTTCTGATTATATTGAATCACTTCAGGTTAGCAGCCAATTGAAGTCCCTCAATTTTGACTCGTTGGTGGAGAAATTTGCAGATTGTGGGAAAGATTGCTAAAAGAAAATAGTTTATCCCGTTGGAGAGGAAATGTGCCTTTCTCAAAAAGAGAAGAATCAATCACATGATTATTTTAGAGGAAAGTTAGTAAGAGACGATGTTGAAGGAAGTATTTCAGATGCAGAGGGAGTAAGCATAATCATGGTGAAAGATATGATCTTCATTGTGTTAATTGTGGTGAGAATGTTCATGATGAAAATACATGTAGGCTCCCATGGGAGAAGATCAAAGAAAAGTAGGAACAAAAGAAGAAAAAAGTAAATCCATCAAATTTGCTCATTTTAATATTTCTCATTGCAATATTGGCAAAATTTCATTTTCTTTTTGCAGAGATGCGTGGATGCTTGAAACTAGTGCTATTTGCCACATGAATTTTTAGAGAGACTTCTTTTAGGAATTGAATTAAAATTTAGAGGGTGTAGTATACTTTGTAGATAGATCTAGTATCAAATCTACGTGAATTGGCACCATTAGGCTCAAATTGCTTGGATTCATTGTAAGGCCATACTATTCACACGCTTGATGGAAAAGTTGAAATAAGTAGGTCTTTCAACAACATGGTCATCCTAACAAGCTAGGAGGATGATAGATTTTTGAAGTTGAAAGGGACAACTGCATGGGCACATAATTTTGCATACCTCTTTCATCATGATGAAGGTACATTGTTAGTGAGTCTCTTGTGGAATGGTATATTTTTTCATGTCAACTATGATAGTGTTCATATGTTGAAGGAAAATGGTCTTTCTAGTTCAACTACTATTCCAAGGAATTTAAAGCATTTTGATGCATGTAGCCATGGTAAACGTAACAAACAATTTTTTCATGATTCCACTTCAAGATCATGTAGAAAGCTAGAATTGACACACTTTGGTTTGTGTGGCTCCATTCCTATTGCATTTTAGGTAATAAATATATCACAAATTTTATTGATGATTATACCAGGATTTGTTGGGTATATTTGCTGAAATATAAATCTCAAACATTTGAGGAATTTAAAAATTTTCATGCATGGATTGAAAGTGAAGCACAATCTCATATTGGCACCCTTCATACTGATAATGGAGGGGAATATACTTCTATTGAGTTTGAAATCTATCTTTTACAACATGGGATTAAGCATCAAACTGCTATTCCATACAATCCTTAGCATAATGGTCTAGTAGAATGAATGAACGAGCCACTTTTGAACATGGTAAATTCCATGGTATTTCTAAAGAATGTGAAGTTGATGGTTTAGGGTGATGCGATTTTGTGTGTAGTGTATTTGATAAATAGAAGTCCATCTCGATCTATTTGGAACAAGGTTCATTATGTAATGTGGTATGATCACATTCATTTACTAAGGCATATTAGGGTTTTTAGTTCTACTTTTTATACATTAATTCCTAAGGAGCAAAGAAACAAACTAAGTGTGAATCAAAAGCGCATCTTCTTGGGGTTCTCAACTACCACAAAGGCATATTGTCTTTACACGATGAGCTAAATAAAAAGTTCATTATTTCTAGAGATGTGATTTTGATTGAATCCACTAAAAATGACAAGACCACTGACCAACAACTTGATGATTGTGATATATTTACTTGTAAAGACATATCATGAGTGTGATAACAAGATTATGTTGGATAAATATTTGGAATCCTATTTTGAGGTGCTCTCTCCTCCTAATTTAGAAGATCCATCCACTTCATAAAAAGCATAGCTTCAATGAGATTATATGATTGAGAGGATTAAAAGGTTGAATCTTGATGAAATGAAACACCATTTTAATCAATTGAGAAACTTGAACCATTTCAAAAATTTCTAACGTCGATCAAGAAGACAATTGAAAATGTTATCCTAATGAGGTTGGTGTTGATTTGTATAGCTTGGGAGGTACTCCAAGCCCTAGGGTGTAGGGTTTGGAGGGAAAAGCGCCACAAGGGTCACTTGTGGGCTTAGAACCCAAGTATGGGGTCTTGCACCCAATCGTGTTTGGGGCAATTCCGGGAGCACATTTTTACATGTCATGACATGAGATGATAAAGGGCGGAAAGGATAATCTAACACTTCAAGAATTGTCGAATTTAGAGTTGTAGAAGTGGATAATGAATTTTTGAAGTTGACAAGTAATTATTATTTTTCCAGCCATGTAGGCTTGAATTAAATTATTCCAATCGACGTGTCTCTTCATCTATTCGTTGGAGCCCCTATTTTGGCTATAAATAGAGGGTGATGTGATGTGTTGAGAGCATCCATTTGTGCAACATCCTCACAAGGAAAAGGAGCTATGAGATTATCCCTAGCCATAGAAAAGGAGAGGCCATGATAGCGTGGATAAGACGGTCTCAATTATGTTATGGAGGTCGAGTGAGCTGCAGTGGCAGTGAACTGTCTTTGGGTTAGAGAAGAGGACCAAGTTTTCTGTTGTGGAGGCCAAGTAGGCTTGCTGTTGGGCCGAGTATAAGAGGAGAAATACACTGCTGTTTAGAGACTGTTTGGGTAATGTTTGGAGGCTATTTGTTACAGGAGGAGGGTTGTTGTGCTAGGCTGCAGACCATAACAAACAGTTGGGCTTGATTTAGGGTTGTCAAGAGGTGACAAGTGCCTTAAGGAGGAAACATGGCAAAGGAGGGAGCCTACCAAGGTGTGACACAACCCTTAAAGGGTTTGTTTAATGACTGTTAGGTGGATTTAGGGCTGCAACACGTGCCTTGACCAGGACTTCCACAAACTTACAAAGTCAAACATAATTTACAACAATGTTTTGCGGAGGAACATTGGGTCAAGAGGTGATCAATTTGGATCAGATTGAGTTGTAGCCTATTGGTGCCGTGTGGAGGACTTTCCGAGGAGATGAAGAGTTTGCCTAGGAGCATAATCGACAGTCTAGTATTTGGGATCCATTGATATGATTTGAGGGGAGCATGTTGGCTACCCAAAATATCCCTAGAGCATCATACAAGAAGGACATTGTTTAGTGCGTGATTGGGTGAAGTTTGCAACCTAATGAGTAGCTCTTTGATGGACAAAAGAGGCTACTAGAAGGTGGATTGGATCTCGGGAATTAAGCCTACCAGATAGAAGATTTATGAGCCCGTGTACTTGCGACATAAGTGACATGCAATATTGTTAAGTGGCAACCCTCCTAGAGTTTCGATGTGTTGTCCTTTGAAGGATTGAGGGGCAACTAGTGAGAAGTATGGAAGCAAAGGACCGATAGGACAAGATGTGACATAGAATATGCAACGAAGATTTTCTTGTATCTTGTACACCATATACTGTTTTATTATTCATATTTGGTTTAATATAACAAAGATTGGTGATTGTACAATTTTGTTAAAAATTGTGTATATTTGTGCATAAGTGATTTATTGCTTTATATTTCTGTTGTGCAAAGTAGTTCATGGTTGAGATTCTTGGTTTGGTAGCGTAAGTGATTTTAAGACTCTAACCTAGACCCAAGGTTGTGGCAATTCAACATGGTATCATAGCGTGTCTAATCTACCTTGGAAGTAAGTAAATCAGAGTTGTGCACAACGAAGTACATTGTGAGAGGGAGTTAGTCACATTGTAAGTGAAGGGCTTATTAGAATGTCGAAGTTATAGGTAGGTCTCTGGTATTAGGACAGGTTGGAGGGGTTGTCCAACTATAGTCCTTGGAAGGAAAGGATCAAGATGGTCTTGCAGGTCAACAAGCTCTAGGAGTTCATCGAGAAAGAGATCAAGAAGACCATCGACCCTAAGGAGGTGGAAATATATGAAGGTTTGGATGCGAGGGTGAGATTGATTATCCTAGATGGTGTGAAGGACTTCCTAATACCTCATTTTTATGGGAAGAACAATGCACATGAGATGTGGATGGCTCTTTAGAATTCGTTCCAGAATAATAACGAGAACCAGGTACTCGTATTGGAGGATAAGTTGAAGTCCACCAAGATGATAAAGGGTGAGAGCGTGACCTCCTATCTGACTAGATTGTCTTAGGTAAAAGATGAGCTTGCAACCATCAGTGTAAATATCTTAGATGGAGATATGGTAAGGATTACCTTGAAAGGGTTTAACAATGAATGGAAGCCCTTCATCAAAGGGATCGTTTCTAGGGAGAAGCTGCTAGACTGGGATAGGCTATTGGATGACATCATTTAGGAAGATTTTTGGGATGTAGATCTTAATCCAAAGAAGAACTATTTTGATGATGATGTGGCACTCGCAGCGTGAATGAAGGGTAAGCAGAAGAAGGACTTGAGTAAAGTCAAGTGTTTCAACTGTGCGAGATGGGTCATTATTCGTCAAGATGTCTAATGAAGAAGAAGAGAGATGATAAGAAAAGTAAAGGGAAGCAAGTTGCCAGTGTTGCCACTTCATTTGAGATAGATGATCTCACCAGGAGAATGGAAGGGGAGGACTTTGCTATGATTCCTCATTTCTCGTAGGGTACTATCAATGAGGATGGATGGCATGTGGATGGTGGTGTGAAAAAGCATATGACAAGGTCACATGAGGTTTTTGAGACCCTATCTAGATGGGAATTAAAGTTTCACATGGTGTTGGGTGACAAGAGTCAGTTGGATATTCGAGGATCGAGAGTTGTGCCATTTAGGATGGAGACAAGATGTGTGATGCAGGTCTAGGATGTATTGTTTGTACCAAGACTCATATATAGCGTGATTTGTGTCTCGATGATTGAGAGGAGGGGGTTTCAGGTATTTTTCCAGGTTGGGAAGGTAAGACTTAGGCCCAAAGGCTCTAAGTCTGATGGGATTGTACTCAGAGTTAGAGAGCATGGCCTCTACAGGTTGACGGGTAAGCCTATGGATCATGGAAAGAAGAAGGTGGAGCAGGTGCACGTTCGAGAGAAGTAAGAGTAGGTGTAGGTGTAGATGAATGCTTCAGAGGAGAAGATATAGGTTTTTGAGAAAAATTTACACCTTCCCGAGAAGAAGGTCCAGGTTCTAGAGACTCAGAGGGAGTCAAGTTCAAGAGGGAGCTTGCAGGCTTAGAAGGAGACTTTGCAGGTTTAGAAGGAGACTTTGCAGGCCGAGAAGAGCGCATGGTCAATAGGGAGAAAGGGTGCTCCTACAACTACCAAGAAGGAATCATGGAGAGAGTAGAAGACGTTAAAGGAAAAGAAGAAGAAGTAGGGTGCTTCTGGCAGTGACAATGACACTTTCGAGAAGGGCGTAGTTCATCGTATAGGGATTGCTGCGATTGTGAGCACCAGGAATTGGGCAAGTGTTGTGAGCAGTGATGATGATGACGAGATACTTCCTAGTATTGTGTAGTACCTCCCTCTCTAAGAGGGATTCTTGATTTGTGTAGCTTTGGAGGTATTCCAAGCCCCAGGTTTCAGGGATTAGAGGGAAAAGTGGCACAAGGGTCACTTGTGGGCTTAGAACCCAAGTCTGGGGTTTTGCACCCAATCGTGTGTGGGAAAATTCTGGGAGCACATTTCTAGATGTGATGGAATGAGATGATAGAGGGTGGAAAGGAGAATCCAATGCTTCAAGAATTGTCGAATTTCGAGTTGTAGAAGTGAAGAAATGAAGTTTTTAAGTTGACAAGTAATTATTGGTTTTCAAGTCATGTAGGCTTGAAGTAAATTAATCAAATAGATGTGTCTCTTCATCTATTTGTTGGAGCCCCTATTTTGGCTATAAATAGAGAGTGATGTGATGTGTTGAGAGCATCCAATTATGCAACAACTTTCCAAGGAAAAGGAGTTCTGAAATTAGCGCTAGCTGCAATAAAAGAGAGGCTAAGATAACGTGGAGAAGAGGGTCTTAATTTTGTTATGGAGGCTGAGTAAGCTGCAGTGGCAACGTACTGTCTTTGGGATAGAAAAGAGGACCGAGTTTGCTATTCTAGAGGTTGAGTAGGCTTGCTGTTGGGTTGAGTATAGGAGGAGGGATACACTGCTATTTAGAGATTGTTTGGGTAACTTTTGGAGGCTATTTTATGTAGTTGGAGGGCTGTTGTGCTAGGCCATATGCCATAGAACACAATTGGGCTTGATTTAGTACTGTCAAGAGGTGACAAGTTCCTTAAGGAGGCAAAATGGAAAAGGAGGGAGCATGCCAAGGTGTACCGCAACCCTTAAAGGGCTTGCTTGATGAATTTTAGGTGGAGTTAGGGCTGCAGCATGTGCCCTAACTAAGATTGTCACAAACAACGAAGTCAAAAATAATTTACAACAATGTTTTGTGGGGGAACGTTGGATGAAAAGGTGACTAGTTTGAATCAAGTTGACTTGCAGACTATTGGTGCCGTGTGGAGGAATTTCTGAGGAGCTGAAGAGTCTTCCTAGGAGAAGAATTGACAATGTAGTATTGGTAGCCATTGATCTGATTGGAGTGTAGTGTGTTGGTTACCCAAAGTAGCCCTAGAGCAGCATACAAGAAGGAATTTGTTTGGTGCGTGAATGGGTTAATTTTGCAGCCTAATGAGTAGCTTTTTGATGGACGAAAGAGGCTAGTAGAAGGCAAATTGGAGCTCAGGAATTAGGCCTACTTGGAGAGCAGATTTATGATCCTATGTACTTGCAGTAGAATTGACATGCATTATTGTTAGGCGGCAACCCTCCTGGAGTCTTGATGTGTTGTCCTTTGAAGGACTAAGGGGCAGCTAGTGAGCAACACAGAAGAAAAGGACCAACAGGACAAGATACGAGATAAAAGCTGCAATGAAGATTGTCATTGTATCTTGTATACCATAGATTTATGTATTATTTAGATATGGTTTAATATAATGAAGATTGGTGATTATACACTATTGTACAATTTTGTTAAAACGTGTGTATATTTGTGCATATGTCATTTACTACTTTATATTTCCATTGTGCAAAGTAGTTTAAGGTTGAGATTCTTAGTTTGGCAATGTCAATAATGTTAAGACTCTAAGTGTGGAAATTCAACATGGTATCAGAGAGTGTTTGAGCTAACTTGGAAGTAAGTAAACCAAATTTGTGCACAACGAAGTACAATGTGAGAGGGAGTTGGTCACATTGTAAGTGAAGGGATCATTACAATGTCAAAGTTGCAGGTAGGTCTCCAGTATGAGGACAAGCTTGAGGGGTTGTCCAACTATAGTCCTTGGAAGAAAAGGATCAAGTTGGTCTTGTAGGTCAACAGGCTTTGGGAGTTCACCGAGAAAGAGATCAAGAAGCCATACGACCCTAAGGAGATGGAAATATATGAATATTTGGATGCGAGGGTGATAATGATCATCCTAGATGGAGTGAAGGATGCCCTAATACCTCATTTTTCCAGGAAGAACAATGCATAAGAGATGTAGATGGCTCTTCAGAATTTGTTCCAAAATAAGAACGAGAATCAGGTATTGGTATTGGAGGATAAGTTGAAGTCCACTAAGATGATAAAGGGTGAAAGAGTGACCTTGTATTTGACGAGATTGTCTCAGGTCAAAGATGAGCTTGCTGCCATTGGTGTGACTATCTCAGATGGAGATATGGTAAGGATTTCCTTGAAAGGGTTCGTTGAGGAATGGAAACCATTCATTAAATGGATCGTTTCCAGGGAGAAGATACTAGATTGGGATAGGCTGTGAGATGACTTCACTCAGGAAGAGTTACGAGACGAGGATCTTCATCCAAAGAAGAAGTCTTTTGATGTTGACGTGGCACTTGCAATGTGAATAAAGGGTAAGAATAAGGACTTGAGTAAAGTCAAGTGTTACAACTATGGCGAGATGGGTCATTATTTGTCGAGATGTCCAATGAAGAAGAATGGAGATGATGAGAAAAGGAAAGGGAAGTAAGCTGCCAGTGTTGCCACTTCAACTGAGATAGATGATCTCACCAGGATATCAGAAGAGGAGGACTTTGCTATGATTTCTCATTTATCACAGGGTATTGTTAATGAGGATTGATTTATCATTTATCGTAGGCTTCATAGGAGAAGGTATTGGTTCCTAAGAAGAAGGTCTATGTTCCAGAGACTCAGAGGGAGTCAAGTTTGAGAGGGAACTTGCAGGTTCAAAAGGAAAATTTGCAATCCAATAAGAGCGCGAGGTTAGTGGGGAGCAAGGGTGCTCCTACAAATGCTAAGAAGGAATCATGGAGAGATTAGAAGACACTACAGGATGAGAAGAAGAAGCAAGATGCTTCCAGCAGTGACAGTGACACTTCCGAGAAGGGTGTAGTTAAACATATAGGGATTGATGTGATTGTGAGCGCCAGGAGTTGGGCAAGTGTTGTGAGCAGTGATGATGATGGCAATATACTTCCTAGTCTTGGAAGTACCTCCCTTACTAAGAGGGAGTGTTGATTTATGTATCTTGGGAGTTACTCCAAGCCATAGGGTTCAGGGTTTGGAGGGAAAAGCGCCATAAGGGTTACTTGTGGGCTTAGACCCAAGTATGGGGTTTTGCACCCAATCATGTTTGGGGAAATTCCAAGAGCACACTTAAACATGTGATGGCATGAGACAATAGAGGGCAAAAAGGAGAATCCAACGTTTTGAGAATCCTCGAATTCCAAGTTGTAGAAGTGGAGAAATGATTTTTGAAGTTGATAAGTAATTATTGGTTTTTCAAGTCATGTAGGCTTTAAGTAAATTAATCCAATAGATGTGTCCCTTCATCTATTCGTTGGAGCCCCTCTTTTGGATATAAATAAAGAGCGTTGTGATCTACTGAGATCATCCATTTGTGCAACATCTGGTTGTCTAGGAAAATCCTCTCTGTGGACAGAGACAATCCTCTAGCCCAATGAGTGGGACTAGAAACCTACGTGACAATCTACAAGACACTTTCCTAAATTACAATCAAAATGAGAGAAGGGGAAGATGACCTACCTCGTTCTGATGCTATAACGCGCTCCTTTGTTGACGATCTCAAATTGCTTGCTCCTCAGGTTCAACTTTACTACTCACAGCATTTGGATGCCTGCACAAAAGATCAAAGACACATCAAATCATACAAGTACAACAAGCATAATCGAAAGTAATACACCTAACAGATCAAGGAGAATTAAGATAAATGATGCATTAACACAAAAAATTATGGAAAGTGAACCGACAGTTGTATATATTTATGAAATAAAGGAGGAAGCATACAACCAAGCCTTGATGTCAATAAATGTTATAACTCCAATTCTCACTCTTGTGGTTTGTGATGTTGCACTCATGGCCTAGGGCAACCCCTCCTTCCAGACCTGGTCCAAAATTTAAAAAACAGTGTTTTATTCCCTATATGCGACATTGCCCTTAGCTAAACGCCTGTATATGCGGGTCTGTGTATACCCAACCTGTGTATATGTCTTAAAACACTTAAAAAAATAAATCTCCTTAATTTCGAGCGAAGATCACGGGTTTCACGTGTTGATTACCTGTTAGTGCCCGTGGCCCAACTGTTCCCAATGAATTCCCAACTAAAAAACTACTTTGGGAGAAGTATAAAAAGGCTTCAATGGGAAGGCCAAAGGGAGGAGAGAAGAGAGAGAAAGATTATTAAGCGGAGATTTCCCTGACTAGGTTTGAACATCCTAGTGCCCCCTACACTTCCCCCATTTTACAGGAAACCCTTGTTTCCTTGTGTGTGTCGATGTCTTCATACTACTTGAGATATCATGGAGTAAGTCATGGAAGGAGTTTATTAAAGGCTTGAGGCTGGACGAATCCAGGAGACGGTTCGGCTTGGAGCCTGCAAAAGGACGAATCAAGTGAAATTATTCCTTTTCTGTACTTTATTTGTCTATAATAAAAGAAACACATGTCTTTGTTCTTGATATAAATCTTCTTCATGTTTATGATATTCATGTTATGATTCATATGTGAATGGTTTTTTAATTGCATAACTAACTACCTTTCATTATAATATGAAGATGGTTTCTTTATGATATTTAGTCCATATACTGCTGTAGTTTTTGGAATTGATTGTTTTGCAGGTTGAAGGAGTAAAAGGAACTCCAAGAAGGGTTTGGACTCTGAAAGGCTCTTCTCAAACGTAGGACCTTAGGTACGCCCCTTATCGTAGAGTTTTCCTACATTAGCATTATGGCTGTATGGAATGTATGTTTCTTTGTATAGACAACCTCCAGCCTGCTAGGGTATCAACCCAAGACCCTAGAGGAATTTATTCCCTAACAGAATTGGCGACTCCACTGGGGAAAACAGTATTGTTGTTCCTAGTTTAGGTGTATTCAAGCCAATCAGGGCTCAATTGTCTGTTTGCTTTCTGTTACTGTCTAATCTGTCCTTGAATTGCAAGTTTGATCAGTTTCTTCAGACTGTTTTTTATTTTTCTTGGAACCTTTTATATACGTTGTTTTTTTTCTGCTTACAGAGGCTTATATACGCATATTTCCTTAAGTAAACCTGCGTATATGCATGTTTCCTTAAGCTTTGTCGCGTATATCTTATAATTTTCAAGATTTCTTAAATCTTTTTGTTTTTGAAGGTCTACCTACTGGTTTGATTCAATCCTGAACAACTACTTTTCTGTGACAGTCTTTAGTTTTACAGCAAGTATCTGATTTCAAATTCTCTCTGACTGTGAAAAGGTTGGTCTTATTTGTTTTTGTTGCGAACGTCATCGTTTTTGCTTAAACATGCAAGATTTCTTGTTAGGAATCTTGGTTGCTCTGTGTCTTCAGGGCAGAAAGGTTGATTTCAATCTTTGCGTCAAGTTTTGTTTTGGTGATTTTTTGGTTTGCATGTTGAAACAGTATCTTTATGACCATCTGCTTTTCTTGCTTTCCGGAAGTTGTTGGTTTACACTTTCTTGAAAGTTGTCTTTTCAATCTTTTGGTCTTTATTGCCAAGCTCTTGTTGCTGCTTGTTGATTGTTAAGAGCATTTCGAAACACCTTTTTGTTGAGTTCTCACTTGTTTTGTGTTGCAAACTCGCAAAGTGTTTCATTGCCTATTCTTCGATCATAAAGTTTCAGTCTTGTTTAGAGCACTTTTGAAAAGTCATTTTTGTTTTGCTTTTGAAGGAAACTTCTTGAAACTTTGTTTTTCTTTCTTGAACTTTGTTTTGATTTAGTTTTCCTTTTTATGAGTGAAAGTACATTTTTGTTTGTCTTGAAACTTGCTTTTAGTGTTTGGACGAAATAAGCGTCAACAACTTATATTCTATCTAAACATTTTAAGTGGAAAATTAAAAATTGATAAATAAGTAACTTTAATTTCTTGATTTAAGAGTAGTTTTGAGTTTTGCATCAGCATGTACTTGTTGCATTAGGATTAATTTGTGCATCTTTCTAGGCATCCATAGTTTTGTTAACTTTTGTGAGTGTGAATCTTGAGTAAAAGAAAAGAAAAAGAAAAATTTGTTGCTTTATTTGAAGTTCCTCTGAACCCTGTAGAAATTTCTTTCGCCGGTTATGGAGGTTTTGCAGGCGGATTTGGTCAAACTCCGAATTTTGCTGGATCACAAGGCTTGCCTTTTGGTTCAGCTAGTTCTGCTGGTTACTTCGGGCAGCCTGGTGCCTTCCAAAATCCAGGCCAATCTTTCCAGAACTTTGGGAGACCGCCCAGTCTGGGTGGAATCCCCAAGGTCCTCCTAGGCTTCCGTTTTTGGCAACTTTGAACTTGCCAGATCTCACCAAATTAACAAATGATCCAATCGAATACAATCTGGCCTGGCCTCCGGTCCCAAACAAACTCCCTTCGAACATTCCAAAATTCGAAGGGAAGAGCGGTGAAGACCCAGGCGACCATGTAACCACATTCCATTTGTGGTGCTCATCAAACTCCCTTATTGATGACTCGATTAGGTTGAGAATTTTTCAACGCACCTTGACTGGTAATGCAGCCAAATGGTATATAGAGTTGCTAGGGGGCAGTTTTACATCTTTCGCCGACTTAGCTAATATTTTCTTAAATCATTTCCAGTTTCTTTCCGTTATGATGCCGGAACTGAACTTCTGGCCAATTTTCGTCAGGACACGACAACTCACATTTCCGATCATATTGAGGAATGGAGACAGAGAAAGAGGCTCATTAAGGCTGAAATTCCTCCGGAATATCATCTCGAATGGTTTTTGAAATCTTTACAACTGGAAATCTCTAAGGATGTCTCCATGTCCAGAGTTTATTCTGAGGAGAAAGATATTTTTAGGGCCCAACAATTAGAATTGATCTACTCTCAGTCTGGGATCCTACAAAAATACTTGCCAGATGCTCTCAGGTCTAAGGTTGATATAGCTAAGTCGAAGTCAGGTCCCCATGCAGATGGTATCGTTGGATCGGTAGACACAAATGCGGTGAACTTGTTGAGCGAATTGCAACAGTTGTCTTTACAAACTGCTCCTAACAACCAAGTCACATCATCTAACCCTTCGGCTTCCCAACTGTCTTCGATTAATGCTGTCCAATATGATAACCCTAAAGGAAATCAAAATTCCAATGGGAAAAAGAAAGGAGGAGGTAAGAAAAAGAACCAGGATGGGAAGGCCGACGCAAATAAATCCGACAATAATGCTGGTGGTGGTAGAAATGAGTCTAGAAAGAAAGCCAAGTTTCCATGCAAGTTGTGCAGTGGAGACTATTTAACTCATCTCTGCCCAAAGATTTAGGATGCTCAGCGCTTGTTAGGGCAGCAAGGGGCTTCCAGTTCTCAAGCTGTGTTAACCAACCCTTTTCCCTAAGGGCAGCAATTGCTGGTTGGCGCGAGTTCAAATCCTGGTACCTCCGCTGGGGGCAACTAGGAAGGGGAGAAATCATCGAATGTTTTCATGATGGGTTCTAATGTTCATGTGGCTACTCGGTCACGTGATTATGGTGAAGCCGAAACTTCCAAGGACAAAACTGCTCCTGGAAATACCGACCTTCATATTGAGCGACCCCCTGTTGAGACTATACCACGGATACTGAAAGGTTCCGCTAAATGCGTGACTATTAATCCTAGTGCTAGGGCTGCCCTGAATTACTCCATTATTGAGGATCTGGCTTAGAGTCCATCTGCCATGTCCGCTTTAGAGGTTCTCCAGTCGTGTCCGGCTCAAAGAAGTGATTTACTCTCGACGATTGGGGAAGTTGATCCAACTAACTCTTTAGTGCTCATTTTCGACATGTTAAATGTCAAAAAGCGACTCCCTCATCATATGGCTTTTCAAATAAAGTCTACATACCAGAAGATTAACATTTTTCGTACCGTTATTGATGAAGGAGCTTCCACATGCGTCATGTTGATGTCATGTTGGAAGGCTATTGGATCACCTTCGGCTGTTCCTTCACCTACCCTCCTGACTACATTTGATGGGCATTCTCACAGGCCGCATGGGATTATCCCAGCCTTTCCCATATGTGTTGGGGGGAAGGTTGTTAATATTGAAGTAGAATTCATTGATGCTAACCTAGACTACAATCTCCTCTTAGTAAGGAACTGGGTATACGAAATGGACGCCATTGTTTCGACTCTGTTCCGTGTCATTTGCTTTCCTCATGAAGGGAAAATTGTTGAGGTTGATCAATTGGATTATTGTCCAGTTGATTCTCAAGCAACTTCTGACTCTACTGTTCCTTTAATGGATAACACTCGCCCTCCTACTGAGAATCTAGGAGTTGGGATGTATTCCTCATTGATGGGTACCTTTGATTTTCCCTCTCCTATCACTAGAATCAATGTCGTTTCATCATCTAAGGAGTCTCCTCAAGAAGAGTTCTTCAAAACTCATTATTTTTTAGACCCTTGGATCTTGCCTTCACCTATGACCACATTAGCTGAAGGACAAGTTAATGGAATGGCATTCCCTATGTCTGCACCTGAGCTTAGATATCAATCTATCGTTAACTCTGCATACGACCATTATACTCCTTTTTCCGAAGAGGAGCTAGATGGTGATGTGGCCCTGGCCTGGGCCCTTGATTCTACCTCTACCTTGGACTGCTTAGATTCGGTTTTACCTTCTGAAGAAGCAATCCTCGAAGTAATGATGGGTATAGATCGACCTTGGGAAGACTTACACCATCGTTTATATTTTCTTCCTTCATTGCAGGAAGTGGAATCTAGGTTCTCCAAGCTCTTTCCTAGTGATGTTTGTACGGTATCAAATCCTTTGGCTCCAATAGACTTCCGTGCCGAAGGTAATATGTCGGTGATTTAAAAAACGATATCGATAAACATCTCTAGGGACCCTAACGTGATCGAGAATCTCTTCATCGGAATTGAATGTTCCCCTAAAGAAATTCAAATTTACACCGACCTTTTCAAAGAATTTCGAGATGTATTTGCTTGGTATTATGAAGAAATCCCTAGCATTGATCCTTATATAGTTCAACATGAGATCAAGACGTATGAAAACGCCAAGCCGGTTCGTCAGAGGCTTCGACTGGTTAATCCTAGGAAAGCAACAATTATTAAAGCTGAAGTAGAAAAGCTGCTCAAGGTGGGTTTCATATACCCTGTTCCTCTTACTGATTGGGTTTCTAATCTAGTCCATGCATCGACTTTAGAGACCTAAAAAAGGCTTGTCCGAAAGATAATTACCCCATGCCATTAATTGATCAGATTATTGACGAGTGTGTGGGTAATGAGATTTTTTCCTTCATGAACGGTTTTTTAGGTTATAATCAAATTTCTATCCATCCTGAAGATCAACATAAGACAGCTTTCATATGTCCCTAGGGTACCTTTGCATACAGAAATATGCCTTTTTGTGGTGCTCATCAAACTCCCTTATTGATGACTCGATTAGGTTGAGACTTTTTCAACGCACCTTGACTGGTAATGTGGCCAAATGGTATATAGAGTTGCCAGGGGGCAGCTTTACATCTTTCGCCGACTTAGCTAATATTTTCTTAAATCATTTCCAGTTGCCTGTCCGTTATGATGCTGGAACTGAACTTCTGGCCAATTTTCGTCAGGACACGACAACTCACATTTCCGATCATATTCAGGAATGGAGACAGAGAAAGAGGCTCATTAAGGCCGAAATTCCTCTGGAATACCATCTCGAATGGTTTTTGAAATATTTAAAACTGGAAATCTCTAAGGATGTCTCCATGTTCGGAGTCTATTATGAGGAGAAAGCTATTTTTAGGGCCCAACAATTAGAATTGATCTACTCCCAGTCTGGGATTCTAGAAAAATACTTGCCATATGCTCCTGAGTCTAAGGTTGATATAGGTAAGTCGAAGCCAGGTCCCTTGTGGATGGTATCGTTGGATCAGTAGACACAAATGCGGTGAACTTGTTGAGCCAATTGCAGCAGTTGTCTTTGCAAACTGCTCCTAACAACCAATTCACATCATCTAACCCTTCGGCTTCCCAACTGTCTTCGATTAATTCCGTCCAATCTGATAACCCTAAAGGAAATCAACATCATCTAACCCTCAAGGTATGACAGTACAATCTGTGAATGTAAAAATGAAGTTGACACGAGAAACATATGAGTGTCATGTTCAAGAGTGACATGCTGCCTATACAAGAGATGTTTCACTTTCATTTTCCCCTGATCTGAAAATGGGGCTCTTAGGCTTTTTGTCTAGCTTACAAGAACCTCTCCCACTTCCAAAGCTTGAATATTCCCAAGTCTTTAATGATTAACCAATGCGGAATTAAGAAATGTGTGAAAATATGGGTGTATGCTTGTATTTGTTTTCAACTGATTACTTGCTTTAATTTCTGTTATTATGTTGTAAATTAGTGTGCTGATACTGATGTATAAATACATATAACAGTAAAAATACAACAGAGATAATGCATTAATAAAACACACACAGAAATAACAATTTAATTTGGAGTTCACCCACAACTCTTGGGCCAGGTCTTCGTGACCTCTAGTCAACTCAACTAGACTCTCTGGGATTATGGTATTAGTCTTTTTTACAAGCTCTTGGCCCAACTCCTGCTGTTCTACACAAAACAGTGGGTTTAGACACCATTTAATCCTCTGGCTCTTGAAGCTCTAGCTCTTGGCTCTTGGCTCTTGGCTCTTCACTTTGGCTCTTTGGTTCTTAGTTCTGGCTCTTGGCTTTGACTCTGGCTCTTGGTTTTGACTTTGGCTCTTGGCTCTGGCTCTGGCTCTCTGGCTCTCCGCTTTGGCTTCTTTCTGCCTTATGCAACCTTCAACGCTCTAGCTTTTCACTTGAACTTCAAGTGACCCCAAAGGCTCTCTCAACTGCTCTTTTTCTTCTGCGATGCCTTTTTGGCTCCTAAATTGCCTCTTTCGCTTCTACTTCATAGCAAAACCCCAACAACAACCTTCAACAACAACAACAACTTGGCCACTGTCAAAAACTTAGCAGCCCACAGTCTTTGACATTCATGGCTTAAAAGCCAAATCGATGCTGTCTATTGGTTTTAGATTCTTGTCTCTTGGTCTCCCTGGCCTCCGTCCGCTTCGATCCCTCTTCCAGGAATTATAACATCATTGCTTAATGCCAAAAGGGGAGGTGGCCACCATTTCGGTACTGTAAGAGTGCCTTGGGCCTCTATAGCTCCTAAACAATCGTGCTCTATTAACACTGGGAAAAATGAATTTAACTAGAGAAAATACGCCAAAACTTTAAATCCACCCTATTCTTCTATCGGGTCCGCTTGCAAGTTGCCATCGCATATCAGAATGGCTCTGTCCCTTTGTGTTTTGGAAGTATATTATAAACTGCGAAAATACATTGAAAAATGGTTTTTGACGGATCTCATGATCCATACAATATGGTTTATAATGTTATCGGGTCCGGTCCATCAGATCGCCTGTCTATATATATATATATATATATCATATGTGGCCTCGCTCCAATGTGTTGTGTTGACGCGATACTGTGATGTGACAAGTCACAATAGCAGATTGCACAAGTCTGAGACCTCCCCATATACATGGTTCATGCCAATGCCGATTGCAATTGTCGATCCGCCTATCACCACCAATGCAATATGCCAATCAGATCTGGACTGTTGATCGGCCAGATCCGATGACACCTGTTCAACCATTGTTTAAGCCTCCGATAGCTCTATTTCATGGTTTTGCTTCATGTTTTCAGTTTCCGATAGTGTTATCTGTCGATGCGATATTTCCTCTTTGACCAATCAAATAGGGCCACGTGGTCCAATTCTAGCCTGCCATGTGTCAGCTGTGGATTGGCTCGTGAGCCTATACTAAAAATAAAAAATTTCAATATAGTTCAAAATTTAATGAAATTGCCTCCTTTTCTAAGGACATTGGGCAATTTTAACTTTACAATAACTCCCTCATCCGAAGTCCGTTTTCTCCGATTCAAGTTGCATTGAATTCAAAATGAGAATATCTCTGCAATGAGACTATTTCTAAGAGTAGCCTGTGACTTTCATTTTCCTCTAATTTACAAAGGATTTGTGCCATTTGGCACCTTTTACGTCTTGCATGAAGTTTTTTAGACTTGGAGGTCTATCCAGGGTCCATTTTTGGATCATCCCCATTATTTCTAGCGAGTACCCGAATTATTTTTAATCAAAAGCTTGAAGGGGATAACATATATTTGTCGTATAAGTTCATTCTTCGAATGAATCCATCCTGGTAAGTTTTACGATTCCTAGGAAGGAGAAACTCGGTCTCGTCATGGTGACAAGTCTTTCGCCATTTAATGTTTTATGAGTTTGACAGAAGAATAACTCGATATATTTTCCATATTTAGAGAGTTTGAAAAAGAGACCAAAAAGAAAATCCATCATGTCCCTTTTTGTGATTTGTCTCTCGAACCCGAAAAGGTAGAAAACAATATTTGAGAGAACCTCTTGACCATATCGACCAAGGTGTACATTTTTCATAAATAGTCAATCTCAGTCCGAAAAAGGGGTAAACGTATATTGAGATGACGTCAATTCATTTAATTTAATGAGTTTGAAAAGACAAGTACTCGACGATATTTTCATATTTCGAGAGTCAGAAAAGAGCTTAAAGATTACTCCAGGGGGGTTCCTTTTTCATTTATTTTTAACGAGTCTGAAAATGAGATAAAATAAAAACTTGTTGAATCAGTGAAAAATGATCACTGTAACCACCGAAAAGAACCTGTAACTACACAAAGACAACCACACATCACTGATATCAAGGAAAATAATAAAATACCGACAAAAATGTATTTAAAAACTTATAAATAGACCAAGTAAAAACATTTTCACAATTTCACTTGGAGTAAATTGGATAGTGCATTTTACCCTATTTTCCTTGATTCTTTAGGCAAGTAGTGTGGGAGATCCAGGGCACCATTTCATGAACCGCTAGCTGCAGGTAAGTGCTCTTCCTTTTCTCTTGCTTTTCATTCTACTTTCATGCCATTTCTTAGGAATTTTGGAGGCTAAAAGGGAGGATTTCAAATTTTAAAATCGGGGGCGATCAACGTGAGTCTTCTCATCGGATCCGCACTGATCGCCCCTGAGCCCAAAATGCTTTCGCGCTGCTAGCACGGAAACAATTAAAACAAATGCACTGGCTGCAAGGCAAAAAAAAGGAAGAGAAATCCTCTCTATTGATCTAATTTTTTGAGTTTTTGATTAGTGAAAAGGCATTTAATTTATGTAAATGGTTGTTTTGCAGGAGATTTCAACAACATGTTCATTAAATGGAAGGAAAGGGGCCATGAGGCAGAAGATCACTAGGTTGCCCAAAATGCTAAATGTGTTAATGCTTTGAGGGATTGCGGGTTATTGAAATTGTTTCGAACCCCAGGACTTAGAGCTCAAAATGAGCTACTACATTATCTGATTAGTCTATGGGATGTTGATCGATAAATTCATCATCAGAGACCAAAAAATAGAGCTAGAAGTAGTTGATATCTACTTCATTTCTGGATTGTCCAGAAGAGGGAGAAGATTCCAACTCTTTGGACCCCGTGGTGGAGGTGAGAGCACCAACTGATCCAGGTGGATCTCTAAAAAGTACCAGTGGCATGGTAAAAAGGATCAAAACTAAAAGTGTCAGAAACTCGATAAAATTAGCGTCAGATCAAAGTGCTCGTCATCCTGATTCCAACGATGCAAATGACACTAGAATCTGATCTCATATGAAGAAGTTAGAGCAAGTCAAAGTTGAGGTTTGAATTGGATAGGTGGTAGGAGAAAATGACGTGACCGAATTCTTAGCAAATGGGGAAGTGCCAAGTGGTAGGCTACCATTGGCCCCACATTTCGTTGATTGAAAAAAATGCAGAGGTTTGCGGTTAAGGAATCGGGCCTGGCAGGATCAGGTTGCGACCGCGACATTGCAAATCACAGATCGGAGGCAGGTCGAAGGTTTTACAATCGGCCCCAAGCAAGGAAGGGTGCGATGCGATGATCACAATCACACATCGTAAAGGGAAGTGCTTTACATAATTGGCCCCAATAGTCAGGGTTGCAATTATGATATCGCAATCGCATATCACACAACGTCGCCTTCATAAAAAAGAAGACCTGACAGTTCCGCTGATTGCGATTTATCGATACTCTAGGATGTAATAACAGTATAGGGCATGGTTTTTAAAATCCGTCGGGTCTGATGGTTCATACATCGCATATCACATAGTGCAACGAACATTATGGAGGATTACCCTAGTTTTGACCAACTGCGATTTGCGTTGGGTATAAGTGCCGATAGACTATGGCCACCAATGGTAAAACCGCCAGTTTAGGAGTACGCCAATTTATCTGTTGTTTGAATTTTAATGTGAAAACGGTCTATGGACTGTGTCAAGGGTGGTTTTTCCATGTTTAACAGGTTAATATTCCAGGTTTGAGATTCTCTGTGTGAAACCCCGTGCCTGCTAAACTTTTCATCTATTTGGAACTACTCGGGATTGAGGAGTCGACCGATCAAGGGTATATATGGGATGGTCCGCACAAGAAAAATGGGGGACTGACATGAGAATTCAGAAAATGATTGTGTACAGAAGTAAGCCGACCTGGCAGTAGGCTAGAACCTCACCTTGAGCAGCAGGGAGGTTCTGAGAGGGTGCAAAAGCTTCATTTCTCTGAATTGGGTGTTCGGATAGGTGATTTTGCATGATTTTTCGCAATGATTTTAGTGGTACTATCTGTTTCTGAAGCTAGGCTCTCCATTCTCTGTCCATATTCCATTTTTGAGGTATAAGGATTGTAAATGAATGTTTCTTGTACTTTTATCTCTTTTTATGCTACTTAATGAATTAAGGCCTCCCCACTATTGAGTAGGGCTCGAAGATATAGTTCAAATTGGATGAAATCTGTAATCAAATATTTTTGTCATGGTTTCATTCATATCTTGTTATTTCCTCATTGTTTTATGTGATTTTAAGTTCCATGGTTAATAAGCCCTATTACATGTAAGTCAGATGCATCTATAAGAAAAAGATCTTGGATCACCAACACCTTAATCAGAAGGCATTGCCTGGGTGTAGAGATAAATGTGAGCGGGAAGGTGAAAATAATGACCATCAACATTATTCCCTTGAGGACAATTCTACACACCATGGCTCGTATAAATGGGGCATAGGATTTGCACGAGATCGTGAATCACAATTCCAGTATGTAGTGGATTGCCTTATTCCAATAGTGTTCAACTGGTGCGAGGGACTACTCGTCAACATGAAGAGGCAACTGACCAAAGGCAAGTTGGGAAAATTGAATAAGTTCAGCTTTGTTTCGATTTTGGTCACTTTATTTTTGCAGTGTGTGACCCTATTCAGATATCAGTGGGTAGAGGTGGAGGATCCAACTCCACAAGATCCGAGGTTGCTTAGATGGAGTGAGATCATGCCTCGTGGAGGAGGGGGTGCCCAACGGATGCATTTCCCTTCGCCGTTATTTGGTTGACTATGCGAAAAACTGATCATTGTGGATGGTTATTCTTATGCAAGCACATGCTTCAGAGGAGATCTATATCTTCCTCTACCATTGGGTGAATAGTGGACTGATGCAAGTAAAACTTGTTTTTGGAAAATTTTCAAGTTTTATGAGTTTTTTATTAAAGTGTATCCGAGAGTTTACTTGTGAGAAATGTGCAGATGTAGGACCAAAAAGGCCTCCTGGCATGTGGCCGATATCATAGCGGGTAGCACGTCAGATAGAAGATGCTCCATACAAGGAAGGAGCAAATCTTATGGTAGAAATGGAACGAAATCTGGCAGTGATCACTCAAGGGATTCTAGAATATGCGACTATAGATGAGGTGCCATTGCGATACCAGAGGCACATAGTAGGAGTGTCTGCGAGATTGTGTCGGCTGTTAGGCCGAGTGATTAGAGCGGTGTCATGCTATCACGAGCATCATGTGGGTGAATAACCTTTCTAGTCGTGTTTTTTGCACTATTGTAGGCTTTGAAAGCCATTTGTCTCAGAACACTTATTTTTTGAGATTTTGATGAACAAACTTTGGCAGAAACCATATATATATATATATATACACATATGCAAGTTTTTATCTTCTACTTATGTTTTCATGCATCATGATGATGTGATCAATTTTATAAGTTACACAAATGTCTATCAAGAACATAATTTGCTAATGCATATGTTGATGTATTAAAATTTTGTTGAATGTGTTGATATGTGATATAATTAAAATCTCTTTCCAGTAATCAAACAAGTAGATACATACACAAAATTTGTGGATTTATTAATGAATAATGACTATTCAATTGTAACACAACAAGTTGTGAATCTAACTTAACAACTAAATTTCTAATGCCAAGAGCAACTGCTTCTGGTAACAGTTTAATAACTGCACTGTACTCGAAAATATTATTAGTTGTTCATCCCATGCAAATACCTTGTAAATTGATCAACTTTCCATTAGGGGTGAAGAGTGCCCAAGCCGCAAAAGATAAATTCCGTGTGCTACGACAAGAACCATCAACAAAACCAACATAATGGTTTGACGACATCTGCAAACCGAGTGGAACACAAGGTAAGCAGAAGAAACATGTCTGCAAAGCAAACAATCACACCAAAAAATCAAAACTGCACACCAATGAATTCACACACTAATGTACAAAGTTAATTACACAAAATTCACGCATAATAATTTTTTAGATAAAGCCCGTTGCGAGGCTGTGATAATGCATTACCTTCGTAGTCAACCAGCTCATAGACAAATTTTTGAAAGACACATTTAATGATATATGGCCCATGCCACATAGGTTCGAAGTTCCCAGCTCCCAACTTATCTTTGGCTTGATCATACAACAATACCAAGTCACCTTTAGCGAAAATGCGTGGAGAAACAATTTGATCAAAATGAGCTTTAACTCATTTTTCTATGCTTTGATCACCATTGCAGCAATATGACGAGTCTCATCAAGCCTCTCGAGATAAAGTAACCGCTCCTCTTCAAGTGAGGTATCGGGGAGTAGCTCAATAGCTAATTTTAACGAAGGAATTTCACACTCGATCGAGAGTGTTTCCTCTAAACCATAAATCAGCTGGAATGGAGTGAAACTAGTGGATGTCTTAGCTGAAGTCCAGTAAGCCTAAAAAGCCGAGAATAGAATGAGATGCTAATCCTTTTTATAGTTCCCAATGGTCTGTTGAAGAATAGTAATCAAGACTTTGTTAATTGATTCAACTTGGACATTGCCCTTCGGGTAGTAAGTTGTTGAGCTATCATGGCGAAGACCTAGTATCTTTGCCATCATGTATTGATGAAAATGTGATCCGTGATCAGTGATAATGACTTGAGGGATGCTAAAACATGCTATGAAATGGTTAAAGAGGAACTAAGTAATAGTGATACCATCAACATTATATGTGGGCATCGCCTTGACCCATTTAGTAAAATAGTTGACAACGACGATGATATAGCCATGCCCCCCGACAGAGCGAGGATTATATGTCATGAAATTTATGTCCCATTTAGCAAATGAGCCAATGATAACAACTGTGTGTAAGGGTGTAGGTGAGGTGCGGTATTTGCGGTTATAATTATGACATTCATGGAACTTTTGAACGGCCAGAATACAATATTTGAAGATATAAGGCGATAAATAACTGACGTGAAGGATCTTTTGAGTAGTGGCATAGCCTGACATGTGACCACCACATGCCCTAGAGTGGTAGTTATTCAAGACTTGTTCAACCTCTTCAAGTGTAGACATCTGTGAAGAATGGAATCAACACCGACTCGGTATAATGTATCACTAATAATCCGATAAGGTTAAGATTGATGCGAGATGTGGTGTCGATCATATCGAGACAACTCAGATAAAAAATTTTGGGTCTGAAGATAAACAATGATATCTCCGTACCATAGGTCGAGAGTGCTAATGAGAAATAATGTTTCATTAGGAATCTGCTTAGTAAAATCAATGGAGGTGCTTGCGGAAGGAAGGGCGCAAATCAATTCGGCAAAAACGAGTGATTTCTTCGATTTGGCGGCAGTGAACTCCAAATCAAACTCTTGTAGGATAACAATCCATTTAGAGTATTTCCCCCAAGAAATTGACGAGTCTGTATATAAGTCATGGTGTTACAGTAAAAATCTCTATGGTCTTCTATAGAAGAATGTAATGGCGAAATCGTTGAACAACATGGGCTACTACCAAGGCAAGTTTCTTGACATAAGCATATCGAGTTTCAATGTCAATAAGATTTCTAATCAAATAATAAGCCACATGTTCATTTCCATTGTCATCATCCTAGACCAACACCATAACAATGTTACTGTTAGCCACGACCAAGTATAGGAAATAATCGCGATGATAGTCAGGGGGATGTAATAAAGGAGCACTGATGAGTGTTTTCTTTAGAGCACTGAAATATTTTTGCACAATTTCATCCCAAATGAATGGGATCCCCTTTTTTAGCAAGAGAGTAAATCCCTTGGCAAGCTCAGCGTAATTAGGGACAAAGCGACGAAGAAAATTAGCCTTTCCTGGCGAACTATGCAATTGGTGCAATGATGAAGGAGGGGGTTAATTTACAATAGCCTCAACTTTGAGAGGATCTATTCAGATACCTTCTTTGGACATAACAAAACCGAAATTCTGACCAATTTCTACTCAGAAGACACATTTATGCGGATTGAGGCGAATATTATAGTGTCGACAACATCGAAAAATTGCTTGAAGGTGGTATGGATGGTCACAACGCTTAGCAAAATGAGTCAGTAAGTTGTCTAGATAAGGTTGAACAATGTATTTAATATCATGAAATTCATATGACATTGCTCTCTGAAAGGTAGCACCAACGTTTTTCAAATCGAAAGGGAGCTTCTTATAAGCAAAAATCCCCCATGGGTAGATGAAAGACGACTTGTGTTGATCAATGGGTAATATGTTAATCTGGTTGTAACCATAAAAACCATCCATAAAAGAGAAGATCTCACTCCTAGCTCTCTCATCAATGATTTGATCAATAAATGGAGTGGGATATTTATCTTTAGGGCACGCGTAGTTGATGTCACAGTAATCAACACAAACTCAAATTGTTCCCTGCTTTATAGTAACATGTATGATATTAGAGACCCAATCTGTCAATGGGATAGGGTAAATAAAGCAACCATTAGAAGTTTTTCAAATTCTCCCTTAATAACAATGACCTTCTTGGGATGCATGGGACGAAGCCATTGGCGAAAGTGCTTCACATCAGGATACGTGGGTATTTCATGCACCACAATAGCTAGATCAATACCATGCATTTACTCATATGACCAAGCGAAGACATCACAAAATTATTTGAAAAGGTCAGTGTAAAGCTTGATCTCATTAGGGGAACAAGAAACCCCAATGTGAATGTTCTCAACAATTCCAGGTTTAATGGAAATTTTGATTGGCATGGTTGCAGTAATATTTCCCATATTACCTTTAGACAAAACTTCATGCACTAGAATAGGTGTTTGAAGTGGGTGCGTTGGGTTATGAGAAACGAAAGCTTCAAGACATGAAGGAATCTCACTTAGACTTGGAAGAAACGAGGAATGATGATGGGCATCATTCAAAGGAGTTTTGTCAAGAGACATAACCTCAACAATACTCTCATTGGTGGGGAATATCTCGTTCAAGGGATCCGAGGGATCCCAAGAACCAAGCCAAGGTGATTGCGAATAGGTATCCAAGTACATACTGAGAACAACATGACTTTCTGAAGCAACCGCTGAAGCCGAGACAATTTCATGATAAGCTTGTTCTAAGGGACTTAGCGGCTTAGCGTCACCAAATGAATCAACCTGATACAGAGAAGGAATGATCCACAGGTCAGTGGAGATACAGATCATGTTGATCGAGGTGACATGTGGAGGTGGGAGGGAAAAAGTTCCCATTAAAGCATAACCTTTGAAAAGACTTGCCCCCACACTCTCATATGGAATATTAGTATTTCTCACATATGGGATGTTGCCATTTGAAGCACCGGAAGAGAAAAAGGACAATTGATCGATGGTGACAATTTTTCCTTCATGAGGAAAATGGAAGATGCAGAACAAAGAGGAAACCACACAAAACATGGCATGGGTCCAACTTCGCCCAAGTAGATGGTTGTAATTTAGATTCGCATCTACAACTTCCGCTTCTAACTCGACAATATTCCCTTCAAAAGTGATAGGAAAACTTGTGAGAATACCATAAGGATGGGAGCCTCTGCCATGAAAGGCCTCTAAAGTGTTTGGGGATTGGTTGAGAGGTGGAGAGTCAATATATTTCCAACATGAAACGTACATGATACAGGTGGAAGCACCTTCATCAATGACAGTCCGATGGATCATATTTCCTTTTATAATGACTTGAATAAAAAATGCAATCCGATGAGGAAGATGAGGAACATGGTTTTCAAGATTGAAAGTAATTAAGTTTGAATCAATAGGATCGATGCCTCCTATAACAAAAAATAATGATTTTCGCTGTGTTGGACAAGTTTGGAGAACTTCCAAAGCAGACATTGCTGAAGGTGCTTGAGATAAATCTTCATCAATACTATAATGTTGAGTAGCTCTAGCGTTTGGGTTATAGGATGAATTCCGAAGCACACCGTTGGGAGGCAGTTGGATAACTGATTCATTATTAGGTCTCTCGATATGGAAAGGACCAAAACTGGGTGGAGTGGAAGTAGAAGGTATATCAATGGGTTCTTTTTCCACCATTTGCTTTTGATGGGTTTGATAATCTTTCGATTGAGTGGCTATAGAGATAGGTAATGAACCCATCATCATGTAAACCTGAGAACTAGATGGGGTAGAGGATTGTGGTTGGTCTACCAATTGAGTCTGTTGAGATGGAAATGGCTCTTTCAATACAGTCGGGGTCCCTTTCAAAAAATGAATAACTTTTGCAAGTCGGAGACAATCCTTGGTATAATGATCTTCCTCACAAATGAGGCAATGATATTTTAGCAATGATATTTGGAGACATCATCAACAGATGACTTAGGAGAATCCTGTTTCGGGGAATCATATTTTTCTTTCCCCTTACCCTTCTTCTTATCTTTCGAGGCTTTATCCATTATGGTAGATTGGATGATGTTGACCTCAGAGGTTTTACCAGGATTCGATGGGTTTTCGAAGGATGACTGGAACCAATATTTGAAACAATTTTTTTGTTTGAAGAAGCCTTAGTGGAAGTTTGAGATACTGATCCAACTACACGATCAACATGTGACACATCGGGAGACTTTGAAGATGCTGGGTCTGAAGATGGCCTTGGAGCATCAGGTAACATTTCATACAATGTCCCAGAGTGGGAATAAACCAAATCCAAATATTGGGCACGAGAATAGCTTGATCCTGGGTAACACAACCACCCATTTCTATATCTACAATGATTTTGTTTACGAATGACTTGGTAAACCATTCGGTCAACAAATCATTAGGGATTTCAAATTTGATGAGGTGACACTGACGTCTCTATTCATGGATGTGATTGGAGATATGGGTAATGGTATCCTGCTTCAAAGATGTAAGCGAGTGAGAACCCATCTCATAACGAACCGATAATTGGAAGTGGGTGAGGAAGGCAATAGCTAAAGAGTTGAACTCTGCATAGGTACCTTGAGGCAACTCAATGTACCACTTTGTGACAACACCTGTCAAGGTTCGCTGAAAGAGGCGGAGTCGAATGTAATTGCCAACGTAGGAATTAAAAGAACACCATAATTGATATGTCATCACATGGGCCTGAGGGTCCTCTTTAGCATTTCCTTCAAATTGGGGCAATCGCATGGAATTTTAGTGGGAACTGGAGGCTAATAAGGCAAATGAAGAATTGGATCATTTGTAAGCCTCGAGACATAGGGCAGTTCCAACATCACTAAAAATGGAAATTATGGGTTAAAAGGAATATAAGGCCTTTGATAAGGCCCATTTTGTGGGTTCCAACCTTTTTGGTAAGGGTTTGCCCCCAGAGTGGAGGATTTTGACCATAAGGGGCTTGATTTTGCCCCCACTGAGTGGTACCTTGACCATAAGGTGGATTGTGTCCAGGGTAGGGTTGATATTAACTTACCATAGGCCGTTGATAATGATAAGGAGGATAAACATTATGTGCGGCATATGGATTGTAAGGTTGCTGCATCTGTTGACCTTGGTAATAAAGCTATTGGCCTTGCTACTACAGGGGTTGGCCTTGTGTGTTCAAGGTTTGACCTTGCGGATACAAAAGTTGGTTGGGTTGTTGGAAAAACTGTGTTTGGTATTACAAAGGCTATTGAAACTGTTGCAAAGGTTGTCCTTGCTACTGCAAAGGTTTCCCTTGCTGCTGTAAAGGTTGCCCTTGCTGTAGTAATGATTGTTGAACAGTTCCTTGAGGAATTCCCTATTGGTATTGATAAGTTCCAATTGGGATTTGACCATATGCACCAGGAATAGGAGTTTGACCAAGCTACACATGAGGACCTACTTGTGGAATATAAGGTGGATTTTTTAGTGCTTGTGAACCATATGGAACATAAGACTATTGGAGGGGTATCTAGGCCATGTAAGGCTGTTGATATTGGATATTACTTGCCACGGATGGATCAACGAGATTAGGAATACCACTAGGATAAGGTTGATTCACTCCAACTATGTGAGGTTGTGATCTACTCACATGGGCTCCACCTAACATAAGAGGAAAGTTTGGATTCCCCCCCCATGCTGTGAATAAGGTGGTGGTACATTTTGTCCACTTGATGGAGGGATTGAGGAACTTACAAACGTATAAACCAAAACTGTCGATTGCACCAGAATGGAAGGTTGAAACGACGGTAACGTTTGTGACAGAATCATCGATTGAATTAGAATTGAAGTGATGATAGTTTTTACAGGTATTTGAGAGGTCACGTTAGGAATAAACGGGCCAGAAGCAGGCATAGAATTTGTTGACCAAATTGGATTTCGGTATAAAGAAGAAGCACTAGGAGTTCCTGAAACTAATTGGGCCAAGGTTGTATAACCATGTGGAAGCATAGGCCCACAGTTTTCAGGAGGTGGTTGAGATAGAACTCTTCCTTCATAAGGAAAGCCTTCTAGGGGAAAGTCATATTCAGACTCATTATCAACATTAGGAGTGTGAGTAGCGGAGACTTCTGGAGGACCTCGAGGAGAGGTTGGAATCTCACCTTCTGAAGCCATAGGTGGAAATAACTGGCGAGGAGGAATTCGAGACAAACAAGGAGATAACTCGAAAGGAACACCTGATTGATCTTATGGACTATAAGGATGTTGACGAGATATCACAAATGGATCAAATAATTGATTCGAATGGTATAAAACAAAACTCTATGTACTCTCAGGAGTTTTTGGATCAGACTCCTGAGATGACAATGAGTCTCGAGGTGGAGGACGAGAAGTAAGGGGTTGGATGCTTGGGACAATTCCAAGTTCAAAGCCTTGAGCTTCAAGTGACTACGAAAGTTTATGATGAACTCCTCGTGAAGACCCTTCAATATCAAACGATGAAGGGTAATTGTGAGGTTAACTCAATGGTTCAACCATGGTGACTTTCTCTCAAGACAAGAAGGAGAAGAGGGGATTCATTGATGGCTGATCAAAATTAAAATTTACAAGGAATTACTCAATGTGAGGCTAAGAAGAAACTGAATGGGTTCGACATGTTACCGTTGGCAGTTAATTTTATGACACAAAACAACAAATAAATCAAAATGGGTAATGCTAGGCAAGAGGGTTTACCAAGTATCCATGATTCGTTATATGCACCTTAGTTGAAATGAAGGACTTGATGTATGACAACCGATCTTCTCGAATGTTGTGTTTGGTGTATCACGTTTACAAGGCGGCTGACTCGGTTACATGTGGCTAAAATATAACAACCTAGTGGGATCTCCCAATATATACTCGATGGAATGGGGAGCACAAGTCTGTGTTAGCGTTGTTTAATGCATACACATTCAATGAGAGTGTCCCTATATACTTTCCATACTGAAGTGCCTCCTATATACTCGAAAATACTGGAGAACCTTCGATATATTCCGTATTGGGACGAGATTTCACCCGCAGGATACAATGCAGGTAGTTAACAACAACTGCTATGTTTAAAGATGTCGGAACACATCTGTAGCCTAGACCTCTAGTTATTTGCGTTAGGTTACAAATTCTCCTTAGGTTGATTGAGGTAAATTTTAAGTTTATATTGAATTAAGTTTCAGTTTGAATGCTCAACGATGTCACCTGAATTCCTATGATGCAACTAAATGATTTAATGAAGGCTAAACTAATGAAGGAAGAGAGACAACAAAATAATGCATCAATCAAGCAAAACACATCAAAACACAACTCTTTGTCTTTCCAATGCAAAACGTAGAAATGAAATCTAATCTTTCATTTTTATTAACGAATGCAATGTTAAAATGCAATTCTATGAGAAACAAAAATCACTTTTCTTTCACTAAGATGCACTAATATTTTGTTCTTTTCCTTTCAGTTTGATTCAACAATGCAAACTAACACAATGAGCAAGGGAAAAATGCAATCTAACACAACTAAAAGGAAAATTCCATTTACTTATGGTTTTGAATGCAAATCGTTTCAAAAATACTTAAATGAAGAGATATTTCACTTTTCTTTTCGAAGCAAAGAGGTAAAAAAAACATTCACTTTTAGTCCTTCTAATGCAAACAACTGTAATCTATGATTGCCAGTGGAGAAAAATAAATCTTCAAAGCACCAATTGACTCAATATTAATGAAAATAACTTCATAGTCATGAACCGAAAGCAACTTGAAAATGGGGTCCTGTTTGTAGCAAGACTCCTAAATGGATGTAATCAATCTCAAAGAGACAGACCAAGAAATGAGCAAAGGGTGACCTAGAAACCATAGAAACCCTAGAAGGAAATCAAGCTTCAAACACACATCAACAAAGCCAAGAGACAATTGTAATCACACAATGATAACAATCAAGGCAAACACACTATAGTTACATTGGGAAATCATTGATAGAGGTCGAAAACCACCGAAAACAAGAAGAAACCTTAATTTTTCTTCTATCCTCTGGGATCAACATGCCTATTAAAGGAAAAAGGGTGATGAAAGGCAGATCAATGCGTCTGTAATTTGAAAATTAGCAGTGACATCGCTTCTGTCCGAGCAGAAAATGCACTAGGTGAGAAAAATAAGGAAAAAATAAAAAATCTTCAAGATCAGAGGAGGCTAAACATTCTGAGGCAATAACCAGTGATTGAAAATAGCTACAGTGATTCACACAAGCCAATAAATTGATGGTTGGTCAATCTCATTAGAGAATCTAATCAAAGGAATGGATGTAAAGGGTTATAGCTTCCCTAGCGGAGTCGCCATTTTGTTGTTTAGGAAAATTTTCTCTGCGGACAAAGACAATCCCTCTAGCCCAATGAGTGGGACTAACAACCTACGTGACAATCTACAAGACACTTTCCTAAATTACAATCTAAATGAGAGAAGAGGAAGATGAACTACCTCGTTCTAATGCTATAACACGCTCCTTTGTTGAAGATCTTGAATCACTTGCTCCTCGGGTTTAGCTCTACTGGTCACATCGTTTGGATACCTGTAGAAGAGATCGAAGACACAACAAAGCATACAAGTACAACAAGCATAATCAAAAGTAATACACCTAACAGATCAAGGAGCATTAAGATAAATGATGAATTAACACAAACATTTATGGAAAGTGAACCGACATTTGTATATATTAATGAAATAAAGGAGGAAGCATACAAATGATCCTTGATGTCAATAAGCTCTCCTTGAGTGAATGTGCAAGTAAAAGCTCAAGCTCTCCAAGCACTCCTCCAAGCCAAATGAGTAGCATGTAGGCACTATCTCTGCATGAGGGAATGGGAGGGTGAAAATAATTAGAGACCAACCATTTGGGAATGGGAGAGGATGAATATATAGGCAATGATAGGGAGTTAGGATCTCTCCAAATATAGGGGAAGGCCCTCATCTCAAGGAGGTAGCTCATAGGGATAAGATCAAAGGGAAATGTTGGGAGAATTCGACCACATCCACACCGAACAACCTCTAGCTCGTCGTCTTGGAAGGCTCTAGATCACGAAACTTCTTGTCCTATTTGGGAAAACTTGACTTTTAGGGATCAACGTGAGTATCCAAGTAAAAAGTACGTTGGCAGTGGGAGTCCAGTGTAGTGCAACTCGCCATCAGCAACAGTTTCCAGTGTCAGGGTCGACTAGTCCTGAAATTAGGATTTTAGAGCTTACTTCTTCAGGGAGGGCTCAAGGCATGTTTCCATTAGTGTTTCAGGGAGGATCTGAACTATATATCAGGGTGGGTACACTACATGATTGCCAAGTTTCAGGCATTTCAGGGTATGACACAGGGAAGTGCAGTAGTTGTGAAAAAATACTGTGTAACACATCCTCCCAAGGAAAAGTAGCTCTGAAATTAGCCTTAGCCGTAGCAAAGCAGAGGCCAAGACATCATGGAGAAGAGGGTCCAAATTCTATTATGGAGGCCGAGTGAGTTGCAGTGGTAGAGGAGTATCTTTGGGCTAGAAAAGAGGACTGAGTTTGCTATTCTATAGGCTAATTAGGCTTACTGTTGGGCCGAGTATAGGGGAGAAATATGTTGTTGTTTAGAGACTGTTTGGGTAACATTTGGAGGTTATTTGCTACAGGAGGAGGGATGTTGTGCTAGGCCACAGGCCATAGCACACAACTGGGCTTGATTTAGGGTTGTCAAGAGGTGAAAAGTGCCATAAGGAGGCAACATGGAAAAGGAGGGAGCCTGCCAAGATGTGCCAAAACCATTAAAGGGCTTGTTTGATGAGTGTTAGGTGGAGTTAGGGCTACAACACGTGCCCTAACCAGGACTGTCACAAACAACGAAGTCAAATATAATTTACAACAATGTTTTATGGAGGAATGTTGGGTCTAGAGGTGAACGATTTGGATCAGATTGAATTTCAATTTGTTGGTGCCGTGTGGAGGACTTTTTGAGGAGGTGAAGAGTCTTCCTAGGAGAAAAATAAATAGTGTAGTATTGGGAACCATTGATCTGATTGGATGGAAATTTTTTGGCTATCCAAAGTAGCCCTAGAGAAGCATAAAAGAAGGACGTTGTCTGGTGCATTATTGAGTGAAGTTTGCAGCCTAATGAGTAGCTCTTTGATGGAAAAAAGAGGCTACTAAAAGGAAGATTGTAGCTCAAGAATTAGGCCTACCTAGAGAGATAAAATTTATGAACCCGTGTAATTGCAGCGGAAGTGACATGCAACATTATTAGGTGGTAGCCCTCCCGGAGTCTTGATGTGTTGTCCTTTGAAGGACGAAGGGGAAGCTAGTGAGCATTACGGAAGAAAAGGACTGGCAGGACAAGATACTTCATAGAAGCTACAACAAAGATTATCATTGTATCTTGTATACCATAGATTGTTGCATTATTCATATTTGGATTAATATAACGAAGGTTGGTGATTGTACAATTTTGTTAAAAAGTGTGTATATTTGTTCATATGTCATTTACTTCTTTATATTTCTACCGTGCAAAATAGTTTATGGTTGAGATTCTTGGTTTGGTAGTGTCAGTGATTTAAGACTTTAACCTAGACCCAAGGTCATGGAAGTTCAATAGTTGGAAATATAGGAAGTATAAGTTGAAGAAGAAAAGATGATGGAGGTGATGTAGATGATTCATATTTAGGTGATGATAATGATATAGAATTTTTATATGATTGCGATTAGAAGTTTTTTACTAACTTTTAACCAACTTCCTTTAAATAATTTTTTTTCTCATGATGATTAGAAAGATGCTATGCAAAAGGAGTGTGACACTATAATACAAAATGGGAAATGGAATTTGGTGGATCCTCTATTTGGAACCAAATCAATTGGTTGCAAGTGGGTCTACAAGAACAAGTACACATCAATTTTATCACTTGAAAAACATAAGGTAAGGGTTATGGAAAAAACATATTCATAGAAAAAAGGCATATAAAATTATGATACATTTTCCCTATGACAATATGAGATACCATTAATGCTCTGTGGGATTTCGCGACATAAAAAGGTTTGGAAAATTCATCACATGGACGTCAAGACAAATTTCTTGAATGGAGAATTGAAAGAGAATGTCTACATGTCTCAATTGAAAATATTTTCTGTGAAGGATCAAGAACATAAGGTGTAAATGCTCATCAAGTCTTTGTATGGCTTATAGCAAGCACCTGGTGCATGCTATGAAAAAATATATGAACATCTTTTGAAGATGAATCTCAATTAGTTTAATATTTATCATGTAACTTTGTTTGTCAAAACTATTATATATCTTATGGTGTATGTAGATGATCCTTTTATAACAAGGAACAATGAAGCACATATTACATCCATAAACAAAGAATTGAAGAATGGTTTTAAGATGAAATACATGGAACATATTCACTACTACTTTGGTATTGATTAACTTAGAACACAAGGCATATATTCATCTCCTAGAAAAGGGACATTATAGAATTGTTGAATGAATTTGGCATGGTTGATTGTAATCCTTTCTCTACTCCAATGGAGAAAAATTTTAAGCTAACATAAAAAGAAGGGAATGAATTTGAGGATGCGACTAAATATGGACAATGCATGGGGAGTAACATCTACTTTGCCACTACTTAACCATATAATTCATTTCTAGCTGATATCTTTTCTAGGTTCACTGAAAAACCTTGTGAAAGACATTAGCGCATTGTAAAGAGAGTTATATGGTACTTGAAGGGTGTTAAGTTTTTGTAGCGATGGTTAATCTTCATAATATATATTTTAGCCCTTGTAATGTTTAAATAATTTGTAAGACATGTTCTTGATGTCATTTTGATTATTTATCCCTTGGAATAATCTATGTAAAGCATGTTCTTCATGTCATATTTAAAAGATAAAGTTTTGAAATTTGAATTTTGGATTTTTTTGGCTCCAAAATAGTGAATTCGGCCCTCCCGCAAGTCAAGTTGGCCCCAATGAAGAGACACACCCATTCGTGAAAGGCAGATCATTATATAAAGGCATTCAACCTCCTCCATAAAGGCACATTTGATATCACACAAGAAAGACAAGTTCTAGGAATACAAGCAAAGATCAAGAAGGAAAACAAGGGTGAATATCTCTATCTCTCTCTCTAGGTCACATATTTCTCTCTATACATCACACGTGTGAATTCTGGGTAGGATTTTCTAGGCAGGTCAAGTTGTAGGGTCAAAATTGTAGGGCTAGACTTTTGGGAAACTTCTGTGCAACATATTCTGGATAGGGTGAAATTCTAGACAGATATGAGAGGGCCAAGGTTTGAAGGGCATAAGTTTCACTTGGATTTATTTTACTTGGGGGCTGGAGACCTGATTTTACCATAGCTTGTTGATCCGTTTGATTTCATAGCTGACTAGCCACAATAGATGTATCTCTCATTGAATTGAAGATTTTTTCCAAGGAAAAGGTTGTTGGGTTTTTCCTCCAAGTGGGTTTTCTCAGGGTAAATCTTGTGTTCTCTATTGTGCATTGTGATCACTACTATATTTATGCTTTATGTTTGAATTTATGAACTGTAATTTCTTAATGATAAACTAAAATTATTAAAAGATGATCTATATCATTCGAAGTAATTACTAGTAATTCAGAAATATTGTTCTTGTATCTATTGCACTTGAAAAATCAACATGGTATTAGAGCTTCGGTGATGAAAATGACATAAATATCATTCTTGAAGAAGTTTGGAAAGATATCACTCTTGAAGAAGACCTACATCTACAATCTACTTGCTTATTTGTGATCTCGGGTTCCTCTATGAAGACTAAGAAAAAAATAGAAGGAGCCTCAAACTTTAGGGCTTGGAAGACAAGGATTGATCTTCTCCTTACAAAATGTCTCTTAGATATTATACAAGGAAAGGTCATCGAACCAGAAAAAGATGAAGAAAAAAAAGGTTTGAGAAGGATGATATCATAACTATGAGCATTATTGTGGAATCTATCAAAGATCACTTGATTCCTTATGTTTCAAGTCTTCAATCTTCAAAGAAGATGTATGATGCTCTAACTAATTTATGCACTATTAACAATACTGTTCAATCAATGATTTTGAAGAATGAACTTTGTGATATTAGAATGGAAAGGAATGATACTAAAGTCTCATATTTCATGAGGATATATCAACTAAGATATCAACTTCAAGCCATCTATGAATTAATTTATGAGAAGGAATTAGTGACTATAACACTTAATGGTCTACTCAATTCACGAGAATAATTTCAATACGTATATGTACTAGAAATGAGGTTCTAAAGTTTCAAGAGCTATGGAAAAATTATACTCAAGAAGAATCAGGGCTCATATCAAATCAAAGACTGGACGAAGGTGATTCTCAAGCATAGGCAATACATTTCAGGGAGGGTGGAGGAAGAAATAATTTTGGTTTTCAAAGAAGAAATGAAGGAAGAAGACTTGAAGGTAGAAGACCCACTCCTTAAGGGAAGAAGGACATGTTGAAAGTTCAATGCTATAAATGTCACAAATTTGGTCATTTTAGACATGATTGTCTTGAAAGATTGAATGACAGAAAAATAAAGGGCAAGCAACATGCTGCAACAACATATTTTGAAGAAATTCTAAAGAAACCTAAGAATGAAGATCCAGGTAATAAAGATTTTTTTCTATTTCTCTTCTCTTACTGGTTCTATTACAGATAGTGAATACTTGTGGCTAGTAGATAGTGGTGCCTCAAGGCACATGACAAGAGAATGATACAACCTCAAAAATCTAGTGGAAAGAAGATTATCACAAAAGGTGGAACTTAGAGATAATAACAATTATGTAGTCAAAGGAATTGGGAAGATATCCTTTGAGCTAGAATCATGTGACAATGTTCATCTTAGCAATATATTATATGTACCACGTTTGAAGAAGAATATGGTTTCTATTGTTGCTTGGAAGACAAAGGAGATAGAATCACATTTGTTGATGGCCTTGTTCTTGTTTGGCCCAAAGGCTCTAGCGTAGATTCCGCTAGAGTACTTGGGGTTCCTGACGGAAGGTTGTATATAATTTTGAAACAACCTACTCAAGCACTTGTACATAATGATATTAATCCATGTGAACTTTGGCATATAATATATACTCATCTCCACTATAAAGTTTTGCCTGCATTGAAATAGATGGTTTGAGGTGTTCCAAATTTGTAGGAAGAACATGAAGGATTATGCAAAGGATGCGTATTTGGGAAGAATGTAAATAATCCTTTTCCAAATAGTAAAAGTAGATCCAAGGAAGTTTTGAACTTAGTCCATTTTGATGTATGTGGTCCAATGCCAGTAGATTCTCTCAGAGGCTCTTTCTACTATGTTACATTCGTTGATGACTTCTCTCATAAGACGTGGATCTAATTTATGAAAATGAAAGATTAAGTCTTTGAAAAATTCAAAGTGGAAGTCGAAAACTTGAAGGGAAATAAGATCAATACCTTGAGATATGATAATGGAGGAGAATATACCTCTAAGGAGCTCATTTCCTTTTGCAAAGAAGCTAGGATTAAGAGGGAGATAATAGTCCCTTCTAAAATTCAACAAAATGGAGTTGTTGAAAGAAAGGATAAAACAATTGAAGAATATGTCAAGGCAATGATGCATGACCAAGACCTGCCTAGGTTTCTATGGAGTGAAGGATCAATGAAAACTGTCTACATTCAAAATAGAATTCCTTATTTAATCGTGGAAGACAAGACTCCTAAAGAAGCATTCACTAGAAAAAAACCCTAGGTTGGTGAAGAATATTTGGTTGTCCTATTTATATTCATGTACCTAAACATAAGAGAATGTAGTTAGAGACTTCAGGAAATAAATGAATATTCAATGGTTATAGTGAATCATTAAAGGCATATAGAATATATATTCTAGGAAAAAAATAAACTGAAGTTAGCAGGGATGTGACCTTTGATGAGAATGTGGCTTATTCAAAGTCTAAAGAAGTGGACTCTGATGAGGAAGAAGAATACGAAGCTCCAATGGAAGAAGGATCTGGTCCATCAAATCCTTCTGAACATCATGTTCATCATCAACAAGAGCTTAAAAGGCCAAGCGAACCAGTTGACTTGATTTTTGCCCTTGAATCAAGAAAAGGCCAAGTTGGTTGAGATACAATTTGAAGGAAGCTGAAGGACATGCAAGCCCATGTGGATCCTTCAGGGAAAGCAAGAGGCCAAAGACATATTCTAATTATGCAACATTGATCACTACTCTTATTGATGTTGAACCTTCCTCCTATGAAGAAGAAACTAACTAGAAAGTTTGGAAGGATATGATGTTGGAAGAATACTAATCGATTATGAAGAATGATGTATGGGATATTGTGCCTATACCTGAAGGAAAATCAGTGGTGTCCTCCAAATGGGTATGCAAGATGAAGCATGCAGGGGATAGTGAAATCGACAATACAAGGTGAAATTTGTGGCTATATGTTTCTCCTAGAGAGAGGGATAAGATTATGATGAGACTTTTGCTTTGGTGACTAGGTACATTGCCATTAGATCCATTATTTCTATTTCTTCTTCTATGGGTTGGAATTTACATCAAAATGACATAAAAATTTCTTTTATTAATGGAATGATTAAAGAAGAAGTGTACATAGAGCAAACTCAAGGTTTTGAGGTCCATGGTAGCATGTCTCATGTTTGCAGGTTCAAGAAAGCCTTGCATGGACTTAAGCAAGCACCAAGAGCCTATTATAAACAAATTGACAATTATTTTATGAGATTTGGTTTTTCCAAAAGTGATGCTCATCTAAACCTGTACTTTAAGGTCAAGAAAAATGAACCCATAATTCTCTTGTTTTATGTTGATGACATATTTTTGATAGGTATGGAGCATCTAATTATTTAGTGTAAGAGTGAGCTAAATTCTAAATTTGATGTGAAGGATCTTTGATTGATGCACTATTATTTGGGGCCAAAAGTATGGTAAAATATTGACAAAATATTTCTTAGTCAAGGAAAATATATCATTAAGATCCTACAAAAGCTGGTATGATGTATTGCAAGTTAATGCCAACTCCCACGATTACAAATATGAGAAAGTTAGGTCTAATACTTTTGTGATCCATAATGTAGATATAAGTTATTAATCAGAAAGACTTATATCTAAAATATGAGAAAACTAGATGACTATGAGTTTGATTTGGTAGATCCATTCATGTACCAAAAGTTTATTTTCTTGCTAATGTATTTGGTTAATACTAGGTGTGGCATTTACTTTGTTGTAAACATGCTGAGCCAGTTCTAGGATGAACCAAGACATGATCATTGGATTGCACAAAAGCACAAATTGAGGTACTTACATAGTACTGCTGACTTTGGTTTGATATGTCTCAAATGATGATATTCAACTGTAGGGTTATACATATGCAGATTAGGTAGGGAGTGTTGAAGACAGGAAGAGTACATCCAGAGGTTGATTCAGTTTGGATTCCACTATGATTTCATGGATGAGTAAGAAGCAGGCTTTTTTCACACTCAATATTATCGAGGTAGAATATATTGCATCTAGCTTGGCAAGTTGTGAATTAGTGTGGCTTCGTAAATTAGTCATGAGATTGTTTGATCATGTGCTTGGGCTGGCTATGATATACTATAATAATCAAAGTTATATGAAGCTAACATAGAATCCAATGATCCATGATAGGGCGAAGCACATAGAGATAAAGTACCACTTCATCCATGACATGGTGTAGAAGGGAGAATTGAAGATCTAATATGTGTCCATTGATAAGAAAATTGTAGATATTATGAAAAATATTCTATCCCGAGTGAAGTTTGTATAATTTAGAAACAAGCTGGGAATTATGGAGAATACCTCTCTCATTGAGAGGGAGTGCTGATGAGATAACATTGTGGACTGACAGTCTTCTCGTGTAAATTACTGACCCGCGTTAAGGAGATGTTGTAGCAAACAACAACCCCCCATTTTATATTTATATAATAATAAAAAATTGGGACCCTTTTAAAATTTTAAGCTTATACTTGTCTTTAATATTTATTTAAAGGAAAACTCAAAAAGTCTTGTATTTTATTTATATATAGCTTTAGGGCTTCATTATATGTATTATAAAATAAATCATTATAGAGAAAGGTCATTGGTTAGTACAAACACAACTGAGCGCTCTCAAAATGACCAAATTTTAATGCTTATGTGTGTCAATAATTTTTTTATTAAACCCTCGTGTGCCTTGTTCATATTTCTTGACACATTGCCCAAAGATTCTTCCCCGAGGTATTTGCAAGTTCCTCTTTTAAATCCTCCCGATGATCACCTTCTGGGGTGACAGGAGAATCCATGAATGTATGATATAGATTTTTATGTTGGGCCCCATTCTTCCACGTGATATGATTGATAATGTTAATTCACCCTTCATGCTTCGCCTTTCCACATCACCCAAGAGCGAGCTTCCTTGGAAGTTTCAAGCATCTCTCCATCTGAGTTAGTTGGGGAAAATTCCCAGGAAAACTCACCATGAGACACGAATTCTTGCAGGCCCTTCTACCACTTACACTCTTTCATTCTATTCGGCCTTAGTCTTTCACTTTGCACGTAATCCTGCAACATATCACCAAGGCTCTTTTCAATGCACTTACCTCTCATTTCTTCTGCGATCCCACTACTGGGATTCCTTATCCACTCAACATTCACATTAACACATGACATTTTCCATTGGATCTCATGTTTTACCTTACATGTCATCCCAGTTCAAATCACCTTGACAATTTCTCTAGTTTTCATTTGCTATTCCTTCCAGGCTACAGTTCCCAGGTTGATGTAAACAACCATGACTAATGCCAACACATTGCTTATTCAAATCAAATTGCATCCCTTGTCATCCCCAAGAAACTTCCATATTGATGTGCCGAACTAGAAAATGTTACTAGAATTAAATTTCTCGTACTTACCACCTTTCGTGTGTTTAACTCCTACGTTTGAAGTTTAATGCTTTTACATTTGATTGTAGTTATATTTAATTTATAGGTTTTATCCAATTTACCCGATGAATGACCCTATAACCCTATTTTTCCTCTGTAACAACATAACACATGTAAGCTCTGTATCAACTACCAAGATGGTGAAAGAAAAGAAGAAGACTCTGGTCCAACCACCAATAGGGCCATTTATGGAAGCAATCTATGAGAAGTTGCTCAATTCATTCCTATTTTTTGATACCGTGTGCATGATCGATTCTAACATTTCATCCTAGTATGCAATGTATAATTTATTGGAGGAATAATTATAATGACAAGACTACTAAAAACTAATAGTGGAAACTGTAGAGCAGGGTGGCAATAAAACTTCCAAGGCAAAAAACCAAGATGCCTCAAAATATTTCTTGCACAAAATTACTACGCACCACAAACTTCTTCCCTACACCAATATGATTCACTAGGTAGTTGAGAATGTGGATATCACATAAATACAATTTTTCGCTTCATGACGGATAATTATTGGCTCATTCAAACCAAAAAATCTCCAGGGCCTGTATCAATTGCCCACATCACAACTTGTGTATAATTCCTATTTTATCGATGGTTTTATGAAAGAATAATGCGATAATATGATTGATAGAGGTATGGATGCAACCATCCAAATAGAAGGGATCATGTGCAAAGATCCTTGGTATGGTTGCAACCATCCGAATAGAAAGGATCATGAATATGGACCCATGGTATGGTTGCAGCCATTCGTCCAGAGGAAACATGTGTACAATCATGAATGACTCATAACTCCACGCGACTTGGCCTTCATAAAAAAAAATTCCAAGGTCTTGCGCCCATGTCTCAACCTGATTAATTTACGAATTCTAATCATGAAAATATATGTGTCGATGTTGGACATGATAGAAAACCACCTCATTACTGGTCAGTGATGTAAACCATTAACATGCACGAGAGAAACCACCAATAATGACAATGGCTCTCAAGGTACAACCAACAAAATCCACGAATGTGAATAATGAAGTTGAAGTCGAACAATCGTGGAACCATTCGATCGAAGGTCAATGATGTAAACCTGTCGTCAAATGTGAAGAACTTGCCATTGAGGTGTGCAAGCGCTAGGGTACTGGAAGGGATTTTCTAGATCATCTTCCCGAATAATGAGATGAAGTTGAAAGAAAGTGATCTATCGAAGGAGGGCCATAATGAATCCCACATCATCGACACGAAACAAAAGGATGTAGTAGAGTAGATAAGTGTGATCCAGGACTGTGGAAGAAAGTCAGACAATTTATATGCGGTAAAGAACTGCAGATAGGATTCTCTTGAACACATCGACGACACGACTCCGAAGTGTGGTGCAAGTAAATTCTCAGTGCGGACACAAATAATTCCTCTAGCCTGAGAGAGCGGGTCTAGCCACAAACAGACAATCTATGGAAAATATCCTTAAGCTAGAATCAATTAAGAGGATCTACCTCTTAGAACACTATTCCGCTTGGTGATGATCCTGCTTCCTCACTCCAGCTATCTTTCGTTTCCTTCCTTCGAATACCTAAAACAAGCAAACAACAACAACAAAAAATGTGATAACATACAATATTGTATTAAGCCTACTTAATAGGTCAAGGAACATTAAGCCATAAAGATGTAAAATGAAACTTCATGTAGGAAATCAATCAATAGTTGCATTTATATAAATCAGAAAGAGATTACAACCGGTGCCTTGACATTGCTGGTCTTCTCTGACTTATCCGAGTTCCCACACTTCTATTAGCACTTTATGGATAGCCCCAACAATGGAAGTTTTAAGGCCTCTTTCCCTTTAGTCTCAAACCAAACCAAAATCACACTATTCTCCCTCAAACATACACTAAAAAGCTACAAGCTATAGATGACTTGCTGATTATTCAAACTTACTCCAAAACTCTAATTAGCTTTTGCTTGGGAAAAATAGAGGTTTATATAGCTTGGATGGATGGGAGATGGTTCCTCTCATCATGGGAGAAGGTCTTATCTCTTGAGTTTGTTCCATTATAATAGGGGAAAAGAGCCCAAACTGACTTCCTCGGCTCTATCTGGATCTACCAGAATTTCGTTACGCAGCTTCTAGACATGGAAGCTTTGACTCCTTATTTATAAAACCTGCCAAAATAGGATCGACGTGACTAGAAAAGGGCTCAGTCACTCTGTACAATGTGAGGGCTAGTTTTAACCTTTGCAAATTGACACAAGGAGGAAACTAGTCAGTAGCGCCGGTCTTGTAAACTGGGGTAGAAGGAATATTCTTAAGAAATGATGCAAAGGGGAATTATTCTGCTCATGAAGAGGGACAAACTGGGAGTTTCTTCATGATGGGAAAACATGTCGGGTACACTGGAGAGGTCCTCCAGGATCATAGACAGGGAGTACAGGGACAGTGACAAAATGCTGCGTAATAGATGCCCCCTAAAGCATGAAGGCTGAACTAGAGTGGGGTGAAATGCTTTACAAGTGGAAGCGTGGAACTAGAGTCCGCCATCAGAAAACCTACAAGCAAGCATAGATACATATACATCGCTGAAAACTATGAATAATGATACATGAATTGTGGTATGGATGCATCCATCCAGAGAATGATCATGTAAATGGATCCAAGGCATGGGCGCAACCATCCAATAGAAAGGATCATAATGGAACCAAGGTATGGTTGTAACCATCGAATAATGGGAAGGATCACATATAACAATTCATGGTATGGTCGCAACCATCCATCTAAAAGAGACATGTATATTAACGTGATCATGTCATATTGCCTCGCAAACTGGACTTGTGTAATCTTAGCCCAGGGTCTTGCGCTCCAAATGACCTGATCAAAGTACAAATCTTAACATGTGAATGAATGTGTTGAATTCGAACTTTCTAGGAAGTCGCTTGATTATCGATCAATGATGTGAACCGTTAACAAGAACGAGAGAAACCACCAATAATGAAAATGGCTCTCAAGGTACTGACAACACAATTCACAAAATGTGAATAGAGGAACTGATTTCGAACACCCGTGAAATCACCCGATCGAAAGCCAATGATGCAAGCTTGTCATCGAGTGTGAAGAAATTTCCATTAGCGCATGCAAACTCTAAGGTACTGGAAAGGAGTCTCTTGATCAACTTCCTGGATAATAAACTGAAGTCGACATGAAGAGACCGCGTCGAAGGAGGGCCATGATGTATCCCACATCATCGACATGAGGAAAAGGGATGCAGATGATTTCAAATGACACAGAGAATCAAGAGTAAGTGTAATTGCAGAAGGACTAACTCTTGAACATATCGACAACAAAACTCCATAGTTTGGTAGATTTTGGATCCATATGATTGGTGGTCACGATGATGTTGCAAAGATTAAATGGAAGGTAAAAATGAATAGCCCAACCCAGGAAGGTTAAATGATGAAAAGGAGGATATCCCAACCCGACACGAAGCATAAAGTGTCATGTTCAAGAGTGAGCTGCCGACACGTCTGATAGAATTTCCAATTTTTCCCCACCATTTCTGGTAGGTACCCCAATTATTATTGATCGTAGGCTTGAAGGGGATAGCATATGCTTGCACTATAAGTTCATCCTTAGAACGAATCCGACCTAGTAAGTTTAATGAGCCCTAGGAAGGAGAAGCTCATGATCGTCATGGCGACGAATCTAATGTTGTTTAATGAGTTCGACAAAGGCTAACTCGATATCTTTTTCATGTTTAGAGAGTTTGAAAAAGACACAGAAAAGAAAACTCCACATGGTCCCTTTTCATACATTTGTGTCTCTCGAGCCCAAAAAAGTAGAAAACGATACTTGAGAGAACCACTTGATCATTTCAGTCAAGGAGTACCTTTTTTGTAGATAGTTCATCCCAGCCCAAAAAAGGGGTAAAAGTATATTGGGTGAACGACGTTTCGCAACCTTTAATGAGTTCTAAATGACAAGAGCTCGATATCTTTTCATGTTTAAAGAGTTAGAAAAGAGCTTGAAAGCAGACCCCCCATTTATTCTCTTTTACGAGTCAAAAAAGGAAAAATACTCGGCGATCTTTTCATTTGAGTTTTATTAGTCGAGAAAAGAGCAAAATATAACTCCAATACCATCATCGACAATCCGTCACCTATTGCTACACAAAAAGGTAAATGCATTATCTAGTTCTGAGGCAAAATAGGTCAAAAATACTTTAAAAACCCTAACATTTCATGAAAAAATGAATTAAAGGAGGAAAAAGTAATTATTTTTTACCATTTACCAATTTACCTTTGTGTGAAGAGCTTTTTACCCACTTGTGCCCTAATTGTATTGGAGCAGATTGCAGGAGATTCGGGAGGCCATTCGTCGAGCCGTCAGTTGCAGGTAAGAGCCAAGACCTTAAGCTCCATTTTCATGTTTATTTCACCTATTTTTATCCATTTTTTGGATTTCATGAGGTATTGGCAAAAAAAAATTCACCCTCGGTCCGGAATTGCGCCGATCGGGGGTTTGCTAAAATTGTCAACTGCGCAGTTGGTGCTACTGTTTTTAAAATACTTGCACGTGGGTTGTGAATTTTTTTTTCATGTTTTTTCTCAATTTGACTATTTGAATCAAAATTTCTCTGGCCAAAGATGACTATTGACTCGATTATATGGTTTTTACAGGGAAACAATGGTGAAAAATGGTGGATTGGAAGGAATGGGAGCATGAGGATATTGACAACCAAGCAATGGCTAACTCGAATTGCTTGGATGCTTTGAGGAACTATGGGCTCCTCAAATTTTTCCTTACACCAGGTCTACGGGCTCAATCTGAATTGTTACGGTACCTGATCAGTCTCTGGGACGTGAATCAGGAAATTTTCATTATTGGTGACCAAGAATTGGAGTTGGAAGCTTCAAAAATTTATTTCACCACAGGACTGTCCCAGGGGGAGCCAATCAATCTATATGGGTCAAGGCCGATTGGGGCATGTGTGACCATGCTACTTGCCGAACATTGCCCAGAAGCACTCAAATAAAAAAGTGGCAAGATCAAGATTATGACTGTTCGAGATCTTATGTTGAGAATGTTACTGCTGACCATCAACAGAGTGGCTGGGGCCCAAGTGCAGCATGAGACCAACAAGTCGAAGTTTCAATATGCTATCGATTGTACAACACCCACTATTTTCAATTGGGTGGAAGCTAGGAAAGTCAACATGAAGCGCCAATTATCAAAAGCTAAGGTGGGAAACCTGAAGCAATTTTGCTATGGTTCTATGCTAGTGACCTTCTTCGTGGAGTGGGTTCCACTGTTTCACTACTAGTTGGCTGAGGTGGAACCACCGATGCCACGAGACCCACAGACGGTATGTTGGAGTGTGTTGATGCCCATGATTACCGGGGGCGAACATATGTCTTATAAACCCGCCTTTTTTTCATGGCTACGACGACAACTGATCATAGAGGAGGATTGGCCTTACAACGGTACCGACTTCTGCAGAGATCTAGATATGCTGCTCCCAGAGGGGGAGGATTATGATGATGGATGTAAAAAACAAACAATTTTAATTTTTGATGTTTTTTTATTGTTTTTGAGATATATGTGTTCATGACATTTTGGTTTTATGAATGCAGATGTTGGACCAGAACGCCCTGTCAGGATGTCCCCAATCGCCAGGCACGTTTCTCGGTAGTTCGAGGTCGCTCCTTATCAGGACAGAGGTGACAACAAGAAGGAGATTGTGCGGAATCTCAAGGGTTTGACCCATGGGATCCTAGAGTATGCCCAGATGGGTGATGTCCCATGCCAGTACCAGAGGGATCCGGTGGGGGCGTCGGATCGGATCCGCCGACTGTTGACTCGAGTAGTCCAAGTAGTTACATGCTATCATGAGCATTGAGGCCTGCGAGCCATTGATGTATTTTGAACACACATATTATTTTTTGAGTTTTTGATGTATGACAAACATTACACACACACACACACACACACACACACACACACACACACACACACACACACACACACACACATATATATATGCCGTACTTCCTTGCTTACTATGGTACAAATGTTTTTATTTTCTGAGTTTTACATGTTTCACAAATGTCTATCCAACACATAATTAGCTAATGCATCTGTCAAAGTATTCATGTGTCTAGGAATATGATGATATGTAATGTAATCAAAATTTCTTTCCAGTAGACAAATATGTAGATACATTCTCAATATTTGAGGGTTTTTGATGGAATATTGCTCGTTGAGTTGAAGGACAACAAGCTGTGAATCAAGGTTAACAACCAATTCCTGGATGCCAAGAGTGATAGCTTCTGACAAAAATTCGATAATTGCGGTATACTTAGCGATGTTATTAGTTGTTCGACCTAGAAAAATACCTTGAAGATCAATCAATTCACCATGGGGGTCGTAAATGGCCCATGTCGCGGATGATAGATTCTGGGTTCTACGACAAGCACCATCAATGAAATTGATGTGAGGAGAGAGCAATATCTGTAAAGCAGGCAAAAACATAATAAGCAGGAAAGCTGCCTGCAAAACAACACACCAAACCATACTGTACAAAAATGAATAACACAATATTGTACAAAAGAAACCATGAAAGATGGCCTAAACATAGTACTTTTTGAGATAAAGCCCCTTCCGGGGCTTGTCTAAAGGATTTCCCTCATAGTTAATAAGCTCATAGACCCCTTTCTGTAACACACGTTTAACAATGTAGGGCCCATGCCACATGGGTTCGAACTTGCCTGCCCCCAGCTTATCATTAGCCTAATCATACAAAAGAACCATTCACCCTCCGAAAAAGCTCGAGGGGAGACAAATTGATCAAAATGGGACGTGACCCACTTTTTCTGTGCTTCGATGACCAAAACAGCAAGATGACGAATCTCATCAAGTCGTTCTAGGTACAAGAGATGCTCTTCCTGAGGTGAGGTCTCAGGGAGAAGTTTGACAGCCAGCTTTAGGGATGGAATTTCACACTCAATCGGTAAAGTTGCTTCCAGACCGTAGACAAGCTGGAACGGTGTGAATCCAGTTGCGTCCTTAGTTGAGGTTTGCTAAGCCCACAAAGTTGAAAAGAGCATGAGATTCCAATTTAAATTGTGCATCCCAATGGTGCGCTGAAGCATCGTAACCAAAAGTTTGTTCACAACTTCAACTTGGCCATTAGCCTGAGGGTAGAATAGGGTTGAGCCATCGTGGTAGAAGCCCAACGTAGAAGTTAGCTTAGCCATCATGTAATCTTGAAAATGGGAGCCATGGTCGGTGACAATGGTCTAAGGCACTCCAAACTTGGAAATAATGTGATTGAATAGAAATTGAGCCGCCATTTTACCTTCCGTAGAGTATGTAGGCATCACTTCGGCCCATTTGGTGAAATAGTCCACACCAACAATAATATACCCATGCCCCCCCGGCTGAACGAGGGTTACATGTCATATAGTCGATGCCCCAATTGGCAAAAGGACCGACGGTAATAACGGGGTGTAGGTGAGCGGGTGGGGCACGCGTCTTATGTTGGTAAATTTGACACTCATGGCACTTGCAAACATAAAGGATGAAACACTTGAAGATAGAGGGCCAAAAATAACCAGCGCGAAGAATTTTTTGAGCAGTAGCATATCCAGATAGGTGACCGCCACATGCACTAGAATGGCAGTCATTTAAGACTCTCTCACCCTCCTCGAGAGTGAGACAATGATGAAGAATTGGATCGACACCAATGCAATATAAAGTATCTCCAATGATATGGTAAGGTTGATATTGATGCTGAATGCATCAATGATAATCCTTGGTCAACGCAGACCGGAAGGTGGATGTCTGGAGATATACGATGATATCACTTTACCTGGGGCGAGAGTATTAATAAAAGAGTCTCGTCCAAGAGTTAGTCGTCGACACCAACATGGAGAGAAGCAGAGGGAAGGGGGAAAATCAACTCAGCGAAGACCAGTGATTTTTCGTAGATTTGGCAGTAGTAAATTCCAAATCAAATTCTTGGAGGATAACAATCCACTTCGAATACTTGCCCCCCAGCAACTGACGAGTCAGGATGTAGGTCATGGGGTTGCATTCCAAAATCACAGTGGTAGTGCGGAGTATAATGTAATGGCGAAAGCGCTGAACAACCTATACGACGACCAAAGCCAACTTCTTGACATGAGAATAACGCGTTTCAATGTCGAGGAGATTGTGACTAAGGTATTAAATAACGTGTTCATTGCCTTCATCGTCGTCTTGTACCAACACCATAATGATGGTACTAGAGGCTGCAACTAGATAAAGGAAGTAATCACGATGATAGTTCGAGGTATGTAGCAAAGGAGAATTTATGAGGACAATCTTTAGGTCATCGAAAGACTTTTGAGCAACCTCATCACAAATAAACGGGGTTCCTTTCTTGAGCAACTGGGTGAACCTTGAAGCTAGCTCAGCATAGTTCGGTACGAAATGATAGAGGAAATTTTCTTTTCCTTGTAGACTCCGTAGTTGATGCAATGAAGATGGAGGGGGTAAATTAACTATGGCCTCGACTTTAAGAGGATCAAGGCGAATGCCTTCTTTTGAAATGATAAAGCCAAGGAGTCATCCAGATTCGATGCAGAAGCCACTTTATTCAGATTCAATCGAATGTTGTAGTGTCTACATCAAAGAAAAATTAGCTGGAGATGTTCAGGGTGATCATGGGGTTTACGAGAATGAGTAGGGAGATCATCCAAATAAGGTTGAATGATGCTTTGAATGTTGTGGAATGCATAAGACATCACTCTTTGAAATGTGGCCCCAACATTCTTAAGGCAAAAAGGGAGCTTTTTATACGTGGAGGTCCCCCACGAACATAAAAAAGGCTGTCTTATCTTGATCAGCCGGTGCAATGTTTCTCTGGTTATAGCCAGAAAAACCGTCCATAAAGGAAAAGAATTCACTCCCATCACATTCATCAATGATCTGGTCAATGAAGGGAGTGGGTAATTATCCTTGGGACATGCACGATTGAGATCACGGTAATCTACACAAACACAAATAATGCCTTGTTTCTTTGTCACCGATACAATATTCGACACCCAATTTGTAAGAGGGATCAGAGAAATAAATCCATCTTTTAGAAGTTTTTCAACTTCACCCTTAATGGCAACAGCTTTTCTACGATGCACTGGACGAAGCCGTTGGCAAATAGGCTTTGCATGAGGATAAGTTGGAATCTCGTGCACAACTATACTTGGGTCAATGCCGGGCATTTCTTCATATGACCACACAGAAACATCTCGGAACTCTTGGAACAAATGGGTATAGATCTTGATCTCTTCTAGAGAAAAATTTACCTCGATATGGACATTTTCAACGACACCAGGTTTGACAGAAATATCAATTGGCATCATTTGGGTAATGTTACCCATGTTCCCTTCCGACCAAACTTCATGAGTCATAAACAACGTCTGAAGTGGTAGGAACGGAAACTAAGAGGAGAACTCCTCGAGACAAGTAGACATGACTGCCAGGCTAGACAAGAATGAGGAACGACGATGAGTGTCATTGCAAGGTACTTCCTCCAGAGACATTACTTCCATGATACTCTTGTTAGAAAGGAAAGTATCTGCTAAGAGGTCGGGAGATTCCGAAGAACCAAGCCACGGGGATTGAGAATATGCATCGAGAGATGTTCTCGAAATAGGATGATCAGAGGATACCGAAGGTGAAGTTGAAACAATTTCCACGTAATCAATTTCGGCAGGACTTTAACGACATAACCTCGCCCCATGTATCAACAAGATCTAGTGAAGGAATGACCCAAGGATCAGACTTAACAGAAATAATGTTGACAAAAGAAACATGAGGAGGTGGGAGTGGAAAGATGCCCATCAAGGCAGGATATTTAAAGAGTCCTACCCCCACACTCTCATAGGGAGCACTGGTGTGCTTAACATACGGAACATTGCCATCTGAGGAGGAAGAGGCAAATAAGGAAAACTGGTCCACTGTGACTATCTTCCCTTGATGGGGAAGACAAATCACACGGAAAAGGGAGGAGGCTACAACATGCATGGCATGGGTCCAGCTCCGTCCGAGTAGAAGATTGTAGTTAAGATTAGCGTGAACAATCTCTACTTCGACGTGTACTGTCTTGCCCTCCAAAGTAATGGAAAGGTTGGGAAGGACACCGAATGGTCGTGAATCACGCCCGTCGAAAGCTTCCAGGGTGTTAGGGGACCAGTTCAAAGTAGGAGAATCAATTTCCTTCCAACAAGCGACAAACATGATGTAGGTGGAAGCACCTTCATTGATAACGGTGCTATGAATGCTTTTCTCATTTATGATTACCTGAATGAGAAAGGAAATTCGATGAGGTAAACACAGGACGTGGTTTTCTAGGTCAAAATAGATGAGATTAGAGTCAGCTGAATCAATACCCCCAATGGTTGACAATAATGATTTCCACTGAGAAGGACATCTTTGAAGGACCTTGAGAGCAGACATAACTGATGGTGCTTGAGCCAAATCTTCAACAATGTTATAATGTTGAGTGGCTCGAGTGTTAAGATTGTACGAGGACTTTCGAATCACACCTTGAGAAGGTGGTCGAATGGCGGAATCAGGATTAGGTCACTCTATATGGAGAGGAACAGAACTAGATGGGGCGGAAGAGGAAGGGGTACCTTATTTTTCTTTCCCTACTGACAGGGTAGGAGTTTGATAATCCTTTGACCTGGTAGCCACGTTGATCAGGGTACTCATCATGAACACTTGTGAACTCGAGGAAGCAGATGAATTAGGCTAGTCTACCATTTGAGTTTGCTGGGACAGAAAGGGTTCTTTCAAGATAGATGGGGTACCTTTGAGAAAACGACTAACTTTGGCCCATCTGGGACAATCCTTAGTATAGTGATGCTCCTCACATATGAGGCATGGATACTTGGGTTTCTGTTGGGAAGCATCACCAACAGACGACTTAGGAGGACCCTGTTTTGGGGCACTAGCTTTACCCTTTCCTTTGCCTTTCTTCTTACCTTTATAGGATTTATCCGCCACAGTAGACTGGATAGCGTGAACCTCCGAGGTTTTACCAGGGCTGGATGAATTGTGAGAGGAGTCATTGGGAAGAGTGTTAGAGACCCACTTATGTTTGGAAGAAGATTTTGCAAGGGTTTGAGTCACTGAACCAATTGCTCCATCAACAAGATGGGTAGCTGGAGACTTAGATGTCGTTAGATCAGACGATGGTCTGGGCACATCTAGTAACACATCATATAACGTGCCAAATTGTGAATAGACAAGGTCTAGATACTGGGCACGCGTGATGGCTTGTTCCTCATTGACGCATTTGCCCATAACAATGTCCTCAACAATTTTGTTGACTAATGATTTGGTGAACCACTCGGTCAACAATTGATGAGCAATTTCAAACTTGATCAGGCGGTGCCTACATCTCCATTCATGGATGTGATCGGAGATGTGAGTTGTAGTGTCTTGATTGAGTGACATTAGCAGATGGGTGCTAGTTTCACAGCGAATCAGTGGCTGGAAATGTGTGAGAAAGGCCACGGCAAGAGTGTTAAAGTCATGATAGGTATTTCGAGGTAGCTCGATATACCATTTGGCTGCAGCACTTGTAAGAGTTCATTGGAAAAGACGAAGAAAAATGGAATCATCAACATAGGAATTCAAGGAGCACGAGAGGTGATATGTCATTACATGGGCTTGAGGATCCCCTTTCACTTTTGCTTCAAACTTTGGACAATCGTTGAGAATATTGGACGAAACTGGAGGCCAGTATGGCGAATGAAGGATCGGGTCATTCATGGGTCTAGACACATCTAGAAATTCCAACATAGCTAAGAACAACAATTTTGTATTGAAAGGCATTTGAGGTTGATAAGGGGGCCCATCGCTACTGGTAAGGATTTTGTCCCCAAAGTGGAGGATTTTGTCCATAAGGAATTTGATTTTGCCCCCACTATAGGTTACCTTGCCCGTAGGGAGGATTCTGACCTTGAAAACCTTGGAACTGTCTGGCCAGAGGCTGTTGATAAGCAACATAATGGTTAAAAGGGTGTTGAGCCTGCTGGCCTTGGACATATGGATTTTGCACCTGATGTCCCTGAGCATAAGTGTTTAAGACCTACTGTCCTTGAACGAAAGGGTTTTGGACTTGCTGCCCTTGGACGTAAGGATTCTGCACTTGCTATCCTTAGACATAAGGATTTTGGACTTGCTTTCCTTAGACAAAAGGAGGCTCAATCTATTGCCATTGGACATAAGGATTCAGTGCCTGCTGTTGCAGGACTTGACCCTGGCCTTGCCCTTGCAAGGGTTGACCTTGTTGTTGCAAGGGTTGACCTTGTAGCTATAAAGGTTTTCCTTGCGGCTGCAGAGGTTGACCTTGCGAAGGTATAGGCTAGGAGGATTGTGGCGCATACTGCATTTGTAGCTGCATGGTTTGCTGCAATTGTTGCGAGGGTTGCCCCTGTAGTTGTTGCAGTTTTCCCTGCTGCGACATCATCTGGCCTTGCTGCTTCATGGATGGCCCTTTCTACATCGAAGGTTGCCCTTGCTGCTACAGGAGCTATCCTTGCTACTGCAAAGGCACTTGAATAATTCTCAGAATGATAGCTTGAAAGTTCCTGAACTGTATCTGGCCATACCCACTGGGCGCGACGGATGGACCAGGTTGGACATAAGGTCTAGGTTGAGGGATGTATGGCGGATTAGCCATTGCTTGTGAACCATATGGAACATAAGGAGGTTGGTACTGACCTTGAGCCATATTGGGCTGTTGGTACTAGACATGACTTGACCTAGACGGACCGACATTGGGCTGTTGGTACTGGACATTACTTGATCTAGCAGGACCAACAGGATTTGAAATGGCACCCGAAGAGGGTTGGTTCATCCCAACCATGTGAGGTTGTGAGCCACTCACATTGGTTGTGCCAGACATCATAGAAAAATTCAGACTCTTCCTCCTAGGCGGTGGCACAACCTGTCCACTTAATGGAGGGATCAAAGAACTGATAGTGACATGACTCGATATCGTCGGTCGAACCGGACGGGTTACTTGAACCGATGAAACAAGAGGATTTGGAATGGTGGGTTGCACCGGGACTGAAGTAACCGTAGAAATCACTGTCTATTGGGAGGTCGGGTTCTGAATGAACGGAGGTGTGGTAGGCATAACGATAGATGCCCAAATAGGGTTGTGATACAATGATGAGGCAGTAGGCATGCCTGAAACCAACTGAGCTAAATTCACGTAATTACGCGGTTACTCAGGATGAACATTGGTTGGAATGCTCCCCCTGTAAGGGAAGCCTTCAGGAGGGAAAGGATATTCCTGCTTCTCGACTATGCATGGAGTGGAAACCTTTGAGTGACCTGAAGAGGAGACTGGGATTTCGCCTTTTGTTTCCATGGGTGAAAATAGGTGAGGGCGGACTACCGAAGATGTTCGAGGGGATAATTCCAAAGGAATACTCGGCTAATGGTACAGAGTGTATGGACACTGAGGTGATATCACAACAGGATCTCATAAAGGATTCAGAGGATAAACAACCAGTCCAAGCTGACCTTTAGAAGTCAGCGGACTCTCAGGAGTTTGGGTAGGATTATCCAAAGATTTTGGGCCAAAGTCAGAAAGTGACCCAGTATCTAAGGGGGAGGACGAGATGACAAAGGTTGAATACTCAGAACAATTTCAAGCTCAACACCTTGGTCCTCAAGACACTGTGGAAATTTAGGAAAAGGTTCCTCAGACAATCTTTCAGACGGAGGAGAGGAAGAGGGACTAGGTGAACTGGTGGGTTCAACCACGATGATTTTGTCTCAAATAACCAGAAAAGAGAATGATTTCAAGGGCTTTAAAATGTATTTAAAGGTATACTCACGATGTGGTATAAAAGACTAACAGGGATGTTATAAGATCGTGGGCAACAATTTTTGAAGACGCAAAAAAAACTGGTGCTCTTTCATGTTTTAAGAGTTGAGAAAGAAGCAAAGGTGAGTCTATCACTTTCGGTTTGAAACGAGCTCAAAAGGACAAGCGCTCGGGTGACCTTTTATATTTAGGGAGTCAAAAAGATCAAAATTACTACTCAGGATGATCTAGGTAAAAAGGATTACTAGGTAACCGTGAATTGCAGAATATCTCCCAGCGAACTGAGAAGTACGGGCAAGAAATGTCCCCGAATGCTGTGTTCGGGTTATGACGTTTACAAGGCGGAAAACTCAGATTCCTATGGATAAAGGATTGCAACCTAGTGGGGTCTCCCTTTATATACTTGACGGTACGGGGAGCACAAGTTCATACTAATGTTGTCTAGTGCCGAAGAGAATGACAAATGCTAGGTTTTAAGACGCCAGAACACGTCTCTAGCCTAAACCTTCTAAAATGTGATCGTTAGATTTCAAATGCGCCTTAGGTTAATTGATTAAATTTTAGAGTTTATCTTGAAATTATGTCTCAGTTTTTAGGCCTTATTGATGTGGCTCGAAAAACACCTATATGTAGCTAAATGAGACAAGACCCTTTCAATTTGATGAATTGTATACACTAATGAGAGTACAAAACACACTCAAATGCAACAAAACAAGCAATTGAAAGCAAAATGAATTTTTCACTATTTCGCTTTTGAAAACAAAATGATGAAAAAACTCTTTCCAATTCCTAGCTTTCCTATCAAATGCACTTCAAGTAGCCCTTTCACTAGTAAAGAGAATTCATTTCTTTTCCAATGAAAGTGACGATGCAACTCTAGCCTTCAATGATGCTAACTAATGTAACATATTGATTCAGCAAACTAGAATTATGTATTTTTCAATGAAATGATGCAATGAATCTTTCACAAACACTTCAATGAAATATTTCCAATACAATCAATCACAAGCAAACACAAAGCACAAAAGAGAATTCATTTCAAACTAATGAAGCAAACACTGAACCAAAAATAAGATGGGCAATGTGATCTATGCTCGAAAAGAGTCGCTCAAACACCAAACGAAACTTTTGAAACTTGTTAAATGGAAATCAAAGCAACAAAAGGACTAATCAAACAAAATGCAAGGAGCAAATTTGACTATCGACTTGACTTTCTGAGCATGCAAACAAATGAATGGGTGATGATCTAGATGCCCTAGGGTTATACACCATCCAAAAACTCAAGAAACCAAGGAAGAAGATGCAAATCAATCAAGCATACAAACCAAGATAAAAGAACTTTCGAGTCACAGAGAATAGAATCAAAACAAGATGAGAGACAAAAATTAGAAGGGCAAGACACACTGGCTATGATCTAGGGTGAACCCTAATCTTCACCTAGAGGAATTGGCGCGACTGCCTAACTGACAACACACGCCAAAAGGGGGTCGACGTGACTATTTTTGAGAAACTCGTGCTAACCGGTGCGTCTGTAAAAAAAAAAACACGTTGGCCAAGGATTCAAGGAAAAAAATATTTTTTTTTAAAGGATAAGACCAAACTTGCCACTGTAAGTTTCAGGCTCAGAGTAGTAAACCAGGAAAAGTAGAGAACACTAAAGGGAAATGGTGATACTAGAAAAGTTCACACAAAAGCATAAAATGACAATCAATCAAACAGAAGGATTGGCTCCCCAACAAAGTCGCCATTTTGTGGTGTAGGTAAATTCTTAGTGCAGACAAAAACAATTCCTCTAGCACGAGAGAGCAGGTCTAGCCACAAACAAGTAATCTATGGAAAATCTCCTTAATCTAGAATCAATTAAGAGGGCCTAACTCTTAACACGCTATTTCTCTTGGTGATGATCTTGCTTACTCACTCCAACTATCTTTCGTTTCCTTCCTTCGAATACCTGAAACAAGAAAACAACAACAAGAAAAAATGCAATAGCATACAATATTGTATTCAGCCTACTTAATATGTCAAGGAACATTAAGCCATAAAGATGTAAAATGACACTTCATGTAGGAAATCAATCAATATTTTCATATATATAAATCAGAAAGAGATTACAACCGGTGCCTTGATGTTGTTGGTCTCCTCTGATGTATCCGGGTTCCCACACTTCTGCTAGCACTTCATGGATAGCCCCAACAATGGAATTTTTAAGGTCTCTTTCCCTCTAGTCTCAAACCAAACTAAAATCACACTATTCTCCCTCAAACATACACTAAAAAGCTACAAGCTATAGATGACTTGCTGATTATTCAAACTTACTCCAAAACTCCAACTAGCTTTTGCTTGGGAAAAAGAGAGGTTTATATAGCTTGGATGGATGGGAGATGGTTCCTGTCATAATGGGAGAAGGTATTATCTCTTGAGGTTGTTCCATTCTAATAGGGGAAAAGAGCCCAAACTGACTTCCTCAGCTCTATCTGGCCCAACCATCTACTAGACTTTCATTATGAAGCTTCTAGACATGGAAGCTTCAACTCCTTATTTGGAAAACCTTCGAAAAGAGGATCGTTGCGACTGGAAAAGGGCTCAGTCCCTCCATATTGTGCAAGGGATAGATTTAACCTCTGCAAATTAGCGCGAGGAGGAAACTGGTCAGTAGCACTGGTCTTGTAAACTGGGAGAGAAGGAAGATTCTTGAGAAATGATGCAAAGGGGAATTATTTTGCTCATGAAGAGGGACATACTAGGTGTTTCTTCATGATGGGAAAGCATGCCGGGCACACTGTAGAGGTCCTCCAGAATCGTAGATGGGGAGTATAGGGATAGTGATAAAGCGCTACACAACACAGAGTTTGGCAACACTTGACTCAACTTAGGATCAGAGGTCATGATGAAGAAATGGTATGATTAGATGAGAGGCAAAGTGGATTCCCCAAAGCTATGAAGGCAAGTGACCAGGTGAGGATTTCCCAAACTCGACACGAGTAACATATGAGTGTTATGTTCAAGAGTGACATGCTACCTTTACATAATACAAGAGATGAACGCTTTCACTTTTTCCCCCACCATTTCTGTTGATTACCCCATATATTTTTTATTGCAATCTTGAAGGGAATAGCATAAGCTTTCCATATAAGTTCACCCTTCAGATGAATCCATCCTAGTAAGATTTTACGAGCCCTAGGAAGGAGGAACTCGACCTTGTCATGGTGATAAGTCCTACATTGTTTAAGTTTTATGAGTTCAACAAAGGTGAAACTTGACATCTTTTTCATGTTTAGAGAGTTTGAAAAAGAAGAAAAAAAGAAAACTCCAAAGGTCCCTTTTCGTAAATTGTCTCTTGAACCCAAAAAGGTATAAAATAATATTCAAGAGAACCTCTTAGCCATGTTCGACTAAGGTATTCCTTTTTCATACAATAGTCTAGCTCAGTTCGGAAAAGGGTTAAACTTACACCGAGTAGATGGAATTTTATTTACTTTAACGAGTTTGAAACGACAAGTACTCATCAATCTTTTCATTTTTTGTGAGTCAAAAAAAAGCTTAAAGATGACTCCAGGGGCTCGTTTTTTCGTTTATTTTTTATGATTCTGAAAAACTGATAAAATAAAACTCGTTGAATCAATCAAGGTAAATCATCGTCACCAAGAACCCCCAATCAGGGTGGAGGAGATGGGGAAGCAAGGTAGAATGATGAAATGGGCGAGGTGGCAGGAGGAACCATCACGAGTCATAAATCTCACTCAAGGTGGAATGATGGAACGCAAAACTGGCAGGATCTCGAGGCCAGGAGTTGCCAGTGCAATCAAGACATGTTATGGTAAAGAGGACAGAGATCAGAAGAGGAGGGGAGATGGTAAGAACGATGGCATGGTTACGAGAGGTCGCAAGGTAGTTGGCAAGAGTATAATAGGAGTAGACGAGGGCACTCCAAGGAAATGCATGCGCCGAAGGAAGGGTACGCAGGGTAGTAGTGGAGGAGTGTTATGTCAATAGAGGGCGGTGGCGTAGTGGTGTAAGGGAAGAGTGTATAGCAGGGTTATTGGCACTTGGAATCGGAATGCCAAGGCTCCTCCCTCCCCCGATCACACAGGAAGTATAGGTGGCGAAATTGGAAGCTTCACCACTGCTTCAAAGCTTGAGACTGAGACAGAAGCAGCCGCGAAGATGGAAGGAAAGGAGGCAAGGCAGAGCAGAACTTCGTGCAGGACGTGGGAAGGCATAGCCTAGGGCCAGGTGGTAGGGGAGGAACGAGAGTTAGATTCGGAAGTTTAGATTAAAGAGCAGCCAAACCAAACTATAACCAGAACAACGGGAGAAAAGAAGACATGGAGACCAGGGGGCGACCAACAAGGAACTAGAAAAAACTAGGAGAAGTGAACCAGAGGGCAACGAGGTGAGGAAGTTACTGAGGGTATAAATATCGAAATTGGTCAAGGAAGTGAGCCAGCAGCAAGGAGAAAGGCAATGAACCCAAGCAGAAGAGGCGAGCACCAGGGCAGAGGTAGAGGTAGAAAAGATGACAGGCATCAGTCAAACTCGGATCCGCCAGAGTACCAGAGACGAGGGCGTCGAACCATGATGCATATGGTTCAGGAAGCAGAGAAAGCTTATAAAGAAGGCACGAATGCAAAAATCTGTAGGATTATCTAGGAGTTGGAAGCCAAGGCTCTGCAAGAGGATTCAGAAACTGAGATGGAAGATTGGGGAAATTTGATTCCTGATCCAGGTAATACCAAAAGTCGATTGTCTCTTTATAGGCAGGCATTACATGTTTACTAGGTTGTAAAGAGAATTCTGGCCAAAGCAATGGAAATGGCAGAGGTGGCCCAGGGCATCCCGAATTTAAAGAAAGAGATGAAGAACCTCTAGATTACCCTACTTATGCAAGATGAAAAGCTGGAAGAAATCAAACAAATCCTGAAGATGATTGTGCCAGCGCTAAAACTGAAGAGACCTTGCTCGAAATCATGGTAGACTAGTCTGTCATGCCTTGTGTTTGATAAGTTTTGTTAAGATGTTGCTAGATAGTCAAGGCCTTAGTTTCCATTATATTTTGTTTAAAATGTTGAAAAATAGAAAGTATAGTGTTTCTGATAGTGGAGTCCACATGGCATGGATGGATAGACTGAAACTTTTCTTTTACTGGATGGCTATCAAGGATTTCAGGTGGCCAACAGACCCAGTTTCCCTTCGGGGGGGGGGGGGTTGAGGTCACCAAAATTATGTAACTATTATATTTTGATGCAATAGAAAAGGAAGGATCCCACTTTTGCCGACAAAAAAAGTTCATCGTCACCAAGAACATATGACCTGTCGCTGCATAAGGAAACACACATTACCGATTTCAAGGAAAAATATTAAAAAATGAGTGAAATATGCCCTAATTTGGTAAAAGTATGTTTTAAATCTTATAAATAGGGAAAAAAGTAAGTTATTTTTACCATTTTACCAATTTTCAATTGTGAGATCATTTTACCTCGATTTTCAGGCAAGGAGCACGATCAATCCAAGACACCATTTGTGGAGCTGCTTGTTGCAGGTAAGAGATATGTCCCTTCCCTTCATTTTGGTGGTCATTTTATGTATTTTCATACATAGGGTAGGATGAAAGGAATACTTGCAAAAAATTCACATTGTGGGTGACCAGCGTGGGTTTCACTCATCGGACCCGCGCTGCTCACCCTGCGGTCAGTTAGGCCCTCGTGCTGGTAGCGCGAGAAAATTCCTAAACAGATGTGTTGGCATTGAGGTAAAAATTTTAAAGTGAAATATTCGATGTAAAATAATTAATATTGGATTTTCTCTCCATGGATGCTCATGAAATGTTGGTTTGTTGATTTTTTGCAGGACAACTAGTCCAAAATGGTGATTGAATGGAAAGAAAGGGGTCATGAAGCTGAAGACCATCAGGCTATGCATGATCAAGACTGTATTGATTTCCTACGAGCATGTGGATTTCTCAAATTCTTCATGATTCCTAAGATCAGAGAACAACTTGAGTTATTACAACAGTTAATCAATTAGTGGGATGTAGATCACCAATTGTTCATGTTTAGGGATCAAGAGCTTGAAATAAACAATGGATGCAATTATCTAGATCACGTATGGGAGGAGAGAGCACGAATATGCCCATTGCATGGCATTTTTTGGGGCCAAGAAGACCAACAACGAGAAAATTGACATAAAGACCATTACCAACCTCCCACTATGAACAATCCTACACACTATGGCCCAAATAACTAGGGCACAAGCGTTGCAAGAAGAAACAAAGTCCCATTTCCTATATGCAATCGAGTGCCTAAATCCCACGGTTTTCAATTGGTGTGAAGGTTTGTTGGTGTGCATGAAGCGCCAAATTACCAAGTGCAATTCAGGGAATTTGAAACAATTTGGTTTCATATTTATTCTGGTGACGTTCATCTTGGAACGTGTGCCATTTTTCCGCTATCAGTGGTTGGAAGTGGATCCACCAATGCCCAGAGATCCACAGTTACTCAGATGGGGAGAGTTGATGCCTTGACATGGAGGTGGTCAACATATGTCATTCCCTTGAGAATTTTTTGGATGGATGCATTAGAAGCTAATCATGGTCTATGATTGAGCATATACATGCACAAACTATTGAGGAGATCCAGATCTTCCACTCCTTCTAGGGGCACAATGGACCGATTCAGGTAAAAAGCTATTTTTGAATTTTTTATTTTATTTATATATATATGTGTGCTGAGATTTGACTTATAATGCCGTACAGATGTTGGACCAGAGAGACCTCCAGGGGTTTCTCCAATATCCAGGTGAGTGGCATGCCATATTGAGGAGGCTCCACCATACGTGGAGGGAGAAGATCCTATTGTTGAGGTAGAGCGTAACCTAAAAGTTTTAACCAGGGGGATTCCAGAGTATGCTTTGTTCGATGAGGTGCCATTACGCTACTAGAGGCACACTATAGGGGTTCTACCAGACTGCGTCGGCTGCAAGGCTGAGTCATTAGGGCTGTCTTGTGTTATCATGAGCACCATGTGGGCGAATAGCCAACTCCTAGTGTACTTTTTGCACTGTTGTAGGATTATAAAGCCATGTATATAAATTTTGTTATTTTGATGTAGCAAACTCTTTTGCAAAACTCGCTATATATATATATATATATATATATATATATATATATATATATATATATATATATATATATATATAGATATATACCTTTTTTCATGTTTAGCATATCTGATATGTGATGCTTTATAATTTACAAGTTTCGCAAATGTCTATCTAATACATAGTTAGCCAATGCATCTGTTAATGTGTTCATGCATCTTGGAATGTGATTATAAGTAATAAAATCAAATAAATGAACTCGCAAATAAATTCTCAAAATTTGAGGGTTTCTAACTAAATATTGTCCATTAAGTTGTAGCACAATGAGCTGTTAATCAAGTTTTATGATTAACTCTCTAATTCCAAGAGCAATAGCTTCTGACAAAAGCTCTATGACAACACTATATTCGTCAATGTTATTAGTCATCCGACCTAAACATATACCTTATAAATTCAATAACTCACCATTAGGGTCATAGATTTCCCATGCAGCAGAAGATAGATTTTGTGTACTATGAAAAGCACCATCAGCAAAACCGACTTAATGGTTGGATGACATCTGCAAACTAAGTAGAGCACAAGGTAAGAAGAGGAAAAGGTTTGCAAAAGCAAACTAACACACCAAAACCACACTGCACACTAATGAAAACACACTGTACACTAATGAAAACACACTAATTTACATAAATATTTACACAGATAATCACACATAATAATTCTTTTGGTAAATCTCGTTTCAGAGTTCAGCCAAAGAATTTCCTTCATAGTCTATGAACTCATAGGCACCGTTTTGTAAAATTCGTTTGGCAATGTAAGGCCCACGCCACATTGGTTTGAATTTCCTAGCTCCCAATTTGTCATTGGCTTGATCATAAAGCAAGACCAAGTCATCCTCAACAAAAACATTGGGAGAAACAATTCTGTTGTATTGAGCCTTAAATCGTTTCTTCTGGGATTTAATTACCAACACTGTGAAGCGATGAGTTTCATCGAGCCTTTCGAGGTAAAGTAAACATTCCTCTTCAGGGGAGGTATCAAGGAGTAATTCAACGACTAGTTTCAATGAAGGAATTTCACACTCAATTGGAAGAGTTGCCTCCATACCATGCACCAACTAAAAGGGTGTAAATACAATGGTGGTCTTAGCTGCGGTTCAGTAAGCCCAAAAATCCAAAAATAGCATAAGATGCCAATTTTATTTATGCATCCCCATGGTGCGTTGAAGCACAATAACCAAGACTTTGTTGACTACTTCAACTTGGCCATTGACTTGTGGATAATAAGGGGTTGAGTTGTTGTGATGCAAACCCAACAGAGCAGTAAGATCCACCATCATGTAATTTTAGAAATGAGGTCCATGATCAATAATAATGGCTTGAGGGATACCAAATTGAGCTATGACATGGTTGAAAAGAAATTGAGCAACAATTTTACCATCAACATCACATGTGGGCATTGTCTTGGCCCATTTAGTGAAATAATCAATGACGAAGATGATATAACCATGCCCCCTGGTTAAGCGAGGGTTACATGTCATGAAATCAATACCCCATTTAGAAAAGGGGTCGACGATAGAAACTAGGTGTAGGGGTGTGGGTGGGGCTTACTATTTACAGTTGTAAATATGGTGGGCGTGATATTTTTGGACTGCTAAAATGCAATCTTTAAAGATGGAAGGCCATAAATAACTGGAAAGAAGGATTTTTTGAGCAGTAGTATACGCTGACATGTGATCACCACAAGCCCCAAAGTGGTAGTCATTGAGGACTCTTTCGGCTTCTTCGAGCGTCAAAAATCTATGAAGGATAGAATTGACACCAATATGGTACAAAGTATGACCAATGATTCGATATGGTTGGGATTGATGTCGAATGTGATGATGTTCATAATTGGACAGCTCTAATCGAAAAGTTTGGGTATGAAGATAGACAATAGTATCCCCGTACCATGGATCAAGAGTGCTGATGAGAGAGAAAGTCTCGTAAGGAATGAGCTCATCAAAAGCCGTAGATGTGGTTGCAGAGGGAAGGTCAAAAAATCAATTCAGCGAAAACTAGCTATTTCTTTGATTTGGCTATAGAAAACTCCAAATCAAATTCTTGAAGGATGACAATCCACTTAGAATATTCCCCCCCAGCAACTGACAAGTCAGAATGTAGGTCATGGGGTTGCAATAAGAAATCACAGTGGTTTTTCACAAAAGAATATAGTGTCGAAAGCGTTGAACAACATGAACAATGAATAAAGCAAGTTTCTCAACATGGTCATATTGAGTGTCAGTATTGATAATATTTTGTCTTAAGTAGTAGATCAAATGTTCGTTCCCATCATCATCGTCTTACACCAGTACCATGGCAATAGTACTATCGGTTGTGGCCAAGTACAATAAGTAATCACGGTGATAGTCAGGAAGATGCAGCAAAGGAGCACTAATGAGGGTGTTATTTTACACATCAAACTGTTTTTGAGAAATTTCATCCCAAATAAATGGGATCCCCTTCTTTATAAAACGAGTAAATCCCTTGGCAAGTTCAACATAATTGGGTACAAAATGACAAAGGAAATTAGCTTTCCCTTGTAAGCTCTGCAACTGATGTAAATACAATGTAGGGGGTAAGTTTACAATGGCCTCAAATTTGAGGGGGTTAATCCGGATGCCTTCCTTTGATACCACAAACCCTAGGAGACTACCAGTTTCAACGTAGAAGACACACTTATATGAATTTAAATCAATATTGTAGTGTCTGTAATGAAGAAAAGTTGCTAGTAGGTGGCCAGGATGATTGTGACGCTTAGCAGAATGAGCTGGTAAGTCATCTAGATATGGTTGAACGATGTGTTTGATGTCATGAAAAGCATAAGACGTCACTCGTTGGAAGGTAGCGCCAACATTTTTTTGACTGTAAGGGAGTTTCTTGTAGGAAAAGGTTCCTCATGGACAAATGAAGTTTTGTGTTGATCGGCGGGAAGAATGTTAATCTCTTTGTAACCAGAAAGACTGTCCATGAAATAAAAAATCTCACTCCCGACACATTCATCAATGATTTGATCGATAAAAGGAGTTGGATAATTGTCTTTGGGACATGCTCGATTAATATCACAATAATCAACAAAAACATGGATAGTCCCTTGTTTTTTAGTCACAGGGACAATGTTCGAAACCCAATCTATTAATGGAATGGGGTAGATGAAACCATCCTTTAGAAGTTTTTCAACCTCTCCCTTTATAGCAAATTCCTTTCTATGGTGCACTGGACGAAGTTGCTGACGAACAGACTTCACATCTAGATAGGTAGGAATTTTGTGCATAATTATACTCGGATCTATGCCAGACATTTCTTCATATGACCAAGAAAAGACATCGCAAAATTCCTTAAAAAGGGAAGTGTAAATCTTGATCTCGTCAGGAGAACAAGAAACCGGGACATGGATGTTCTCAGATTCCTAGTTTAACAGAAATTTTGATAGGCATGGTAGCAGTAATGTTACCCATGTTTCCTCAAATAAAACTTCATGCACCAAGATGTGCATTTGAAGTGGATGGGTGAGTGTATGGGAAACAAAGGTATCTAGACACGATGAAATATCTCCAAGACTTAGGAGAAATGAGGAACAATGATGAGCATCATTCCAGGGGGTTTCCTCAAGAGACATAACCTTGGTGATACTCTCATCAGTGGGAAATGTCTCGTTCAATGGATTTGAAGAATCCCAATAACCAAGCCAAGGGGATTGTGAATATGCATCTAGATGCATACTAAGAGTAGTATGAATTTTAGAAGCGACCTTCGAAGATAAAAAAGTAACTTGATAATCTTGTTCTGTTGGGCTGAGCGGCATGACATCGCCAAAAGAATCAACCTAATCGGGAGAAGGACCAACCCAAGGATAGTAAGAAGTAGAGATCATGTTGAAAGAAGAGACATGAGGAGGTGGGAGGGAAAAGGTTCCCATAAGAGCAGAGTCTTTAAAGATACCGAATACCTACCCCAACGCTCCCATACGGAATGTTGGTATTTCCCACATATGGCATGTTTCCATTTGAAGAACCAGAAGATAAAAAGGCTAACTGATCAACGGTGACTATTTTCCCTTCATGAGGAAAACAGAGCACACATAACAAAGAAGAAACCACACAAAACATAACATGAGTCCAACTTCATCCAAATAGAAGGTATAATTCAAATTTGTATCAGCAACTTCTAATTCTAATTCAACAATATTCCCTTCCAACGTGATGGGAAAACTTGTGAGAATACTGTAAGGACGAGATCCTCTGGCATCAAAGGCTTCTAAGGTGTTCAAAAACTAGTTGAGAGGAGGAGGGCCTATACCTTTCTAGCATGAAACATGCATGATGCAGGTGGAATCACCCTCATCAATCAGAGTCTGATGAATTGTCTTCCCTTTTATAATGACTTGGATTAAAAATGCAAGTTGATGGGGAAGACGAAGAACATGATTTTTCGGGTCAAAAGTAATCAAATTTAAATCCATAAGGTCAATTCCTCCTATAGTGGATAGTAATGCTTGTCGTTGCATTGAACAAGTTTGGAGAACTTCCAAGGCAGACATCACCGAAGGTGTTGGAGCTAAATCTTTGACAATATTATAATGCTGGCAGCTCACACATTCATATTGTAAGATGATTTCCGAAGGACACCCTTGGGAGGTGGTTGGATAACGAAGTCATTACTAGGTCTCTCAATATGAAGAGGATTGGAACTGGGTGGAGTAGAAGTAGAAGGTGTATCGTTAACTTCTTTCTCCACAGTCTGTTTGGGAGGAGTTTGATAGTCTTTTGATCACGTGGCAACATAAATGGGCATTATTCCACTCATATAAACCCGAGAACCTGAAGATGTAGAAGATTGCGAGTTTTTTTCCAATTGGGTCTGGTGTGATGGGAAAGGTTCTTTTAGTACAACTGGTGTCCCTTGAGTTCCTTTTAACAAGCGACTAACTTGCTCACGATGGGGGAAATCCTTGGTATAGTGATCTTTCTCACAAATGAGGCGAGGATATTTGGGCTTACGTTTAGACGCATCATCAACAAATGACTTTGGAGGATCCTATTTTAGGTATCAGATTTTGCTTTTCCTTTACCCTTCTTTTTACCTTTAGAGGCTTTGTTTGTTGTGGTAAACTGAATGACATTAACCTCAGAGGTTTTACCAGGATTTGGAGAGGGATTCTAAGGAGGATTGGATGCAAAATTTGAAATGGATTTTTTCTTCGAAAAAGATTTACTGGAAGTTTGAGTCACTGATCCAATGATACCATCGAAAGGTGGTACATTCGGAGGTTTAGAAGATGATGGATCCATAGATGGTCTCGGAGCATCAGGAAAAAGATCATATAACGTGCCATATTGCAGATACACCAAATATAAGTATTGGGTACAAGAAATGGCTTGATCTTCAGTTACACAACCTCCCATAGCTATGTCTGCAACAATTTTGTTCATGAATGATTTGGTAAACCATTCAATTAAAAACTCATCAGGTATATCAAACTTGATAAGGCGACACTGTGTTGGGTCCCTATAATACTAGTGATTGCCCCATTAATATGGTAGTTGTACCCTTTATTAATATTGTTGTGCCCCTATTGTCACCATATTGTTATTACTGTGCCCCATAGAATTCCTCTAGTGTTATTTTTGTGGCTTTATATTATTATTGTTAGGTCTTCTGGGTTATATTGTGACTCCTTAGACTCCTATATATAGAAAGGAGGTTTTGTCATATGAATCATCCAAGAATTGTTCATTTATGTAATGTAAAGGAGGTTACCCCCTCGAAGAGGCTGAATTCTAAGGCGTTGATCTATCTTTTCTATCTTTTCTTGAGCTGGTTTCATAACATTTGGTATCGGGACTTTGGATTCTAGGGTTTCGCTGCTCCAAACAGGTGATCGTGGAATTTTCGCTATAACTTTTTTTCTGTGATGTTTCAGAAGTTGAAAAACCAACCCATTTGAGAAGACATCACGCTGTAGCTCGGGTCCAAATTTTAGAGCTTTTTGTGCTATATTTGGGGAGATATGATATGAGGAAGTTGGTCTTTTTGCAGACTCCTGAATTACATTCCAAACAGGTGACCTGGGGAAAATCGTCATAACTTTTTCTCTGAGCATCATATTGAAATTTCATAAAAAGGTATAGAAAGAGGACAGACTATAGTTCTTCTATATATCTTTTAGAGCCAGAGGTCGAAACAGTGACTCATGGCACGTCGTACAAATTCGCTCTACTGAACTAGTCTATAATCAAGTCACTGTGGGATATTTGGAATAAATCTTCCCTCAAGAATCCAATTTGGATCAGACTAGTGGCATTGGAAAGAGGATGCAGAGGGCTACTGCAGGTCGCAATTTCAGAACTAGATGATCCGAAATTACAAAGATACATCAGATTCAATATTGAGCTCCTAGAAAGTGAAAAAAGGTGTGTAATGTTTTTTAAATTTTGCATAAGCTTGGTTTCAAAAATTAGTTTAAAGGAATTAAAAGGGCATAGTAAAGCATTATTATCGGTAATTGATGCCCCAAGGAAAGAAAATGCAAACACCTAGTAGACAACCTGAAAGCTCTAGCATGACTCATGAAGAAGAGGAAGAAATGCAACATGATATATCAAAATTACGAGACCAAGTGCAACAAGTGTCACTTGCACAAAAAGGAACATAATCTAAGATGGATTGTTTAAAGAAAGGTGTAGAAGC